>JAIUND010002907.1:0-18965 GCA_034699125.1 Gisinianus flammeolus | reverse complement strand
AATAAAAGAAAAAATACAAATATTGTACATATTGTGAAACAACTACGACGAAGTAGGTGTAAAAATTATGTTTAGTGCCCCATGACAAAAGAAAAAAACGATAAATTAGGGAACTGATATAATTAATAATTACATAAAATGCGATTGGGTGAGAATTCGTGTAAGCTGCAATCTTATAGTTGTTCTTACAATATTATCATTCTATAGAATAAAAATATATATCAAACATAACCCTTTTTTATGTTTTTTTTTAAAAAAAAAATGAAGTTGGATGCCTAATCGTTCGTAAATATTTATTACTAATTAAATAATGAGTACCAAAAAATCGAATAGAGATGCATGATAGTAATACAGTCTAATACTTTGTATAATATTGTTATATTGCAATGAATGATTATTAATGATTAAGTTTTAATTACAATTTATAAAGTGTACATATGCATATGTTACACTTGCGATTTGCAAGTTGCGAATGATGAATGATAACCAGCAAATTTTTTTAGTGATCGGGGAGAACGAACAGTTCATATGTAAACAAAAAAAGTAATATTTTACGAATAGGTATTTTTACTTATAATAATTAGTATAGTTTCAATGAATATAAGGCATTTATTTAGTATGCATATAAAAAAATAAAGAATTTTTTTAATCTAGTAATAATGATTACTTAATATTTTGTCTTCTTGGATTTTTATTTCAACATTCATATATAAATAAATAAATAAATAAATAAAATATAATTTTTTTGTTCAAGTGTACAATCGAAATGGAAAACTGTACTTGATGACGAGGGTAAAATGAAATTTTTTTTTTTTTGGCACAACAAATCAAAAAATCTCCACATATATATACTCGATTTTGACTCGATAATAAATCTTTTTAGTTCCGTTTTTTTTTATGAATTGTATCAAATTTTTAGTTTTAGTTAATTAGAATGTCAAGCTATGAATGAGGCTCAACCGAGTCCTGAGCGAGAAGGGCTTCTAGTTCCAAGGGCAGTGTTATTTTTGATTCTGTGGTACATTTTTTCAGGATGTACACTTTTTCTCAACAAGTACATTATGACAACTCTCCACGGGGACCCAACTCTATTAGGTGACATAAAAGACAATTTTTCTCATTTCGTTTTTCCATGTATTTAAGAAATCATATGACTTGTCATGTATTCATCATGTTTATCATCCTATATTCTCTGTCACAAGAAGAATTTATCCATCATTTTAAAATGTCAAATGACAATCTTGAACAATTTTGATTGAGTGAAATATGCTACCGATTAATTGACCTTGATTTTGAATCTATTATGTTTTTAGGGACCTGTCAAATGCTCATGACACTCATTTGTGGATTTATTCAAATGTATTTCCCTTGTGGAATGTACCGAAAAGTTAGGAGGTACAGTCGGCCACCTGGTTTTTTCAAACATATGATTCTAGTTGGCACTATGAGGTGAGTACATATATAGGACTTGGATCTTATTCAATGTATGTACAGACTTTTTATGTCCATGTGTAGGATTGTATAAATTGATTCATTTGTCCTTTATGAATAGATTTACGACAGTTGTGCTAGGTTTAGTGGCTTTAAACTATGTCGCAGGTAAGCACAGCGTACATTTATGTATAGCATTTATTTTGTGACAGGAGTAAAAATGTCGTTTGTAAATAATAAAATACAAAAACTTTGTAATTACAGTCAGTTTTACCGAAACAATAAAAAGCTCTGCACCCATCTTTACCGTCGTGATTTCTCGGCTATTACTGGGAGAAACGACTGGACTGTATGTAAACTTGAGGTAAGTACTGTAGGCCTATACAGTCTATTGTATTGTATTATAGGGATCCGTCTCTATGTAAGAGACAGAAACCGAGTAGGCCATAGTTATCTATTGCGACCCCGTTTATACAGACTGGTAGTCTTTATAGTCATTGTTTGTGTCGGAATTTGAATATATTTGGAATTTGTTTTGTGGTTTTTCAGTTTGATGCCTGTCATGGCAGGATTGGCCCTATGTTCTTGGAATGAGCTGTCTTTTGATTCCAGAGGATTTATGGCTGCGATGGCCACCAATTTCACAGAGTGGTATAATTTCACATGCATTCACAAATTTAAACTAACTATTTATACTTGTCGTAAATGTTCATACGGTTAGAATTCGAGTTTTAAAAACCGGGTAGACTATTAATATTTTTAATACTCGGGAATATCTGTAACCGCAACCAATATTTACGGAAGATATCAACATAAATATTAACATTTTTTGTATTTTTTATTTGTATAGCCTTCAAAATGTTTATTCCAAAATGTTAATCAGTGGAGAAAGATATCGTTATACGTAAGTTATCATATTTCGTTATGGATTTCAGTATAATTATGATTGAACAGCAAGTTTTAATCGGACCCATTCAAAAAATCTGGAGTCTCTTGCCATTTTATGGAATCTTTAAACATATGGCTTTTCCTTCACCAATAATAATAATAATTCATATTTTTGAAAAGCATATTCTTCTAGTAATTGCTAAAGGAAATTATGGTGCTTTTTTTTGCTTTTCTTCTAAATCACAGGCCTGCGGAGTTACAATTTTACACGAGTATGTCCGCAATGATTGTTCAGATACCAGTATTTTTTCTCCTCGTAGACCTGACTGGGGTTCTAGATAATGGTTGGCTGCTGTTTTCATTTGTCCTTAATGGGATATTCTTCCACTTCCAAAGTATCTCGGCGTACGTTCTCATGGATTACATTTCCCCAGTCACTCATAGGTATTATCTTTTGTCACACATTCTGTTTGTAAAAGATGATGGCGGTAGTAAATTGTGTGAACTATTCTCGAACCATGTACAT
This sequence comes from Gisinianus flammeolus, assembly GCA_034699125.1. Taxonomy (NCBI): domain Eukaryota; kingdom Metazoa; phylum Arthropoda; class Collembola; order Symphypleona; family Katiannidae; genus Gisinianus; species Gisinianus flammeolus. The sequence continues at coordinate 16,120 of JAIUND010002907.1, read as the reverse complement.
ATAACATTTATCTATGTATATTGTAATTCAATTATTTTGATTTGTTTTAGTGTGGCTAATACCGTAAAACGCGCATTTCTCATCTGGTTGTCTGTCATCATGTTTGGCAATCAAGTTACCTTAGGAAGTGGAATTGGCACGTTCGTCGTACTGTTAGGTAAGTTTTATTTTCTTTGATATATATTTTTTGAATAATAAACGTTTTGCTATTGCTAGTCTTAATGTGTTTTTTATTAAACCTATGCGGTTATTGGTTTACATTTCCAGGAGTTTTGCTATATAACAAAGCCAGAGAGTTTGATCTTAAAAATTACCCTGCTGTCATTAATTTCGAGCCAGCCTTCTTTGATAAGAAAACTGAAGCATGCTGATGGTTAATCCACTTATTTCGAAACATTCATTATTATCATTATTTATTAGGATTATTTTCATGACATTCCTTTCATGTATACATTTACAATGTAAATTTTACATCACTATATAATTACAAATAATTATTTCTATTTACTACTGCTACATTATGTAGCAGAATTTCCTTAAGTGAAGAGGACGCGGGTACTAATAGTGAAGCGAGAGTACCTTATTGATATAGTATATATTATTTAATTATAGTACTTGTAATTATCAGCTTGTGAAGATAGGTTCAATACCTAGAATGAATTGTTTTATAGGGAAAGCGTCATTTTTTGCTCTTGCAGTCCCTTATGTTACTTGGACACAGAGTTATGTACTATCGAATTCGAATGATGAAATCTCTATCCCTGTGTGCGTTGAGATTCAACACTTCAGCCTCTACTCCTAAAATTGTGCAAGTCGCAATTAAAATTCGGAGCAAATCTTATTGTTATGTTAAACACAAATCTAAATATGTATTCAATATATAGTATAGCGGAAAAGAGAAACTATTGATACATGCAGAACACAAAATTATTATTTATTTTTTTTAAATAATTATTGTTTACTATTTCAGCTACTTTGTTCTCTTTTCTTTAAAAATGGCAAGGAAAAGTTAAATGTGTATAAATTTTTTATAAAGGACTCGAAAAAAAGCCATCTCGCATTAGTCAATTATTATATGTATAAATACCATTATCGCAGCAGGCCTAATCTCTGTTTAGTAAAAACAAAAATATGGTAATAACTATTTGGTAAGATGGTGTAGAAGAAAAGGTATTATAGGAGTAAAATTCTAGTGGTATATTAAAAGATTTATAAAATTTTAAAATTATACATGGTGACAAACCTTTTATGTACAAAAAAAAGACGCAACCGTTGGTGTTTATATACTATTAAACTATTAATACTATTATAACAAAAAATAAGTACATGTATCCCGTCAAGTCGATTGATAGGGGAAAATCGTTTGTTTAGTTTGTGAGTTGAACTTGTACTGCTTGAAGGAAAGAAGGAAAAAACAAAGATTAAAATTTTGTAATCTTTTTCTAAAACCAAAATATTGCTACTATAATGATCTACATATAATTAGAATAAGACTATATATATAGCTGTAAATATTAATTGTTATATCATACATAAAATAGTTATTCTCAGCGATACTATTTTAAACTATTTTTCAATATGCAAAAATGCTTATTACGTACATTCTCATCGGCACAAAGTTGCCACTATAAAGGAGTAAATTGTTTTAACAATAATTATGCATACATACTGTTGTAATTTCAATTTTATTTATGCATATGCAGGGCAAGCACCTTGCTATGTATGTATCATATATACCAGTCAATTGTATGTGATATGTAGTAGTACTTTTAATTATGAAATGAGGAATATAAATTATAATATTATTTATAATATAATAGTGAATGTAAAAATACTTGATAGTTGTGTACACTATTTTCTTACATTGTGATCAATTATCCAAGTCTAAGATGCATGAGACGAGTTCATTCTGTTGTTATTGTGGGCCAAACATTGTTACTACGCATTAGTTAAATATGAGTTCGTTTTTTAATTGTTAATTATTCGTGTAATGGAAATTATAATAAGACTTTCTTTGTATATGTAATCACACCGAACCACCAATAAGAAATTAAACAACAGGTCAGTCGCCATCTGCTATATGTATATATATGTGTAGCATTTATCTGTGGAAATAAAAGAAATAATTTCAATACAAGTATACATACTTTACAATTTTTTGTAAATATTTTTTTCATCCGGGTTTTCAGTTTTATGGCAAATTTAATGCACAAAAATTATGAGGTAGAGATTCTGCTTTCAATGAATAAAGACAAGGTGACGAAAAATATGTACGATACAAAAGACAAACTTAATCATATTATTTATTTTTCAACTTGATTTTTTGTACATGAGAGATTAATTAATGTAGTATCACTTCATTCAAAGTTCAAGTATGCAAATAGTCATATTTCAACCTATATAATAAGCAGTAAAACAAATGTGGCAGCAAAAGCATACAATACTTCTTCGAAAAAAAATTCGGTTATTTAGTTTTCTGTATATATTACAAATTATAACACATCTAAGTGTATTATTTAACGTGCTTACTAACAACATAATAGTATTAATAACAATCTTAGCTTCCACACTTTGTTTACTATATATAGTGGATATATTTAACTGGTACTCAAAAAAACTGTTTCATCAAACATAACATAACATTATCATTAAAATAAATCTTATTAATCTATTAATTCCGATGACAATCTACGGCGACGATACAAATTATAAATCCGGACTATAAGATTAAGAAACATCAGAATCTGAATCCGAATCATCCATTTGCTCTAGTGGATGAGGAATAGCTCCGAGGTGGATTAATTCTTCAGCTAGCCTGGGGTTGGATTCGGAGGCCACTTGAAAAGGTGTGTAACCGGCATATGTTTCGGATTCCAGCGCACAACCACATTCACAGATCAGGACACGTAACGCTGCAATTTGTCCTCGCTCCGCTGCAACGTGTACTGCATTTCTACCAGCTTTGTTTTCCTGCTTCCAAAAAAGTAATGGTAAGAATGATGAATAACTTGGTAAACTTTACATTATCATTGTCTATTTTTATAACCCCTGATATATTATGTAATGGGCAACTTCATTAACATTAAAAAACTACAAAATTTATCTGACGCTGGTTTGACGCTTTAATTTATATCATATCTTTTTGTAAAAAAAAATCCCTTGACAAATCTTCTCATTAGCAGCGCTTGTTAAGCACAATAAATGAAATTACCCACAGGTTTTTCCAATATAACTTTCCCTATATGGTTCTGTACAGAAAACGTGCTTATAAACTTTTATTCTAGCCACTATCATAGAATGTATACTAATTAGTGCACATACGACACATACCGAATAATAAATCCACGATGTATAACAAATATGTAAAACTAAGTATGCAAATAAAGTAAATAGGTAGATATAATATAATATACGTGTACAAAATATTTTACAAGTCGTACAGGCATTTACGATTGAATAGTAAAAAAAACTTACCGTTGCATTTATATCGGCTCCAAGCCAGTGCAAAGCTCTAATAACATCACAGTGGCCCGCCATACTAGCCAGGTGAATCGGTGCTTGACCTAAACCAAATCAAATATAGAAAAACACATTAAATAATTGGTCATCATGTAAGTTATTACATTACACATTACAACTTATTAAAGGTATATTCCTAGTATACAAGCATACAGTATAGTATGCTATCTTTATCTCTTTATCTTGTCACCATTCATTTTCTCTACCCCTCTCTCTCTGTCCCTTTTTTTGCTTCTGGGTAATCCCCGACTAATCACAAATGATTTCAGTACATTCAACGTGCATGCCAATGTATAGGCATTTACATGGCTATACTATACACGGAACAATACAAAGTCAATAAAAAAATTGAAATATTAAATTATTGTCTATATCCTGAAAGTATTGCATGATAGGGATTCCCCTCCCTTTATCAGCAAATGCTGATAAAAACTGATAAAAACGAATAAAAAAATTGTAGAAACTCAAAGCAACAAACACAAACAACTATAGCCAACCTTCATGCATTCGTTTCCTTTCAAAAATCACCTTTAATACTAACTACATATATAGTACTTCCCAAGTATGTACTACTTGGTATCTGATACAGTACAGCCCACTGGACCGATCCGTCTTTTTCCAATGGCATTTGTTTTAGAAAAATCCTTTCACATTGTACTACACTATATGCGGTATGTAACAAAATTACATATATAGAGAAGACGACACCCGAAAGTAATTTAATAAATTGTATTGCTATTTCGAAAACAATTAAAATTCATTACAGTGAGCCTAATGTATGCGGATTGAGTAAGTTCTAAATGGCCTGTGTGCGAATACTTTTGTACTTATACAAACACTTGGAAATCCAACTAACTGTCACACGTAGAAAGTTTAACAGTAACAGTAAGTAAATAAGCATATGTGTGGAAATTGCAAAACCGACAAGTCTTATCCTCGAAAATTCCCTTAAATTCCCACGATTCGAGTTTTCCAGAAAAAAAATACAACCAAGAGAAAAACCAGAAACTTCAAAAAAGCTATAAAGATAAGAGGGATTACCAATTTCAGTAAATTTTTATACTGCCATGCACATGAGTCATCCTTTCTTCTTTGTTTTTTCTTGCCATTTTATTTTTTTAATTGTATGAAAGTTGCATCAGGAAACTCAATACTTTTGAATCCGACTAGTTTCATACCTTCATAGTAAAGAAGCGTTCCAAAGAAACGTTTTGTGCCATTATTTCGGAATGCTTCTTTACATGAGCCAATGTAATCGTAAGAGTCAACTCACTACATAGCTAACAATGTTAATTTACTTGTCTATATATATGCTACCACGTTTAACAACAGAATGTTTTATTTGAGTTAGGTTTCAATAATAACTACATGTCCATTATTATTAGATCGATCAATAAAATAGTACAATAGTTGTGAAATGGAAAATGATTTGTAACTCGGAATCTGTTGGAATTTAAAATAGCAGTATAATACAAACATCGCGATCACATTTTTGGATGTACGCCTAAAAAAACAGCGTACCGCGTGCCCCACAGCACTGACGGCGACCAAGAAAAGAAAAATTCCAATATGCTAAGATCTCCGGGATTCCCCAAAACTTCGCATCTACGTTCCTTTCCGAACAAAGATGCTAGCATGATGCCAATACGCTGTTTCTCCGATGCACTTACATTTAAATGTAATGTTATAAATTTAGTAGAACGTAAAGCTAAAAATAAGCAGACTCCTTAAATGGATGAGACTGAATGATTATTTTTAACCAACGTAGGGGGAATCCCCAACAACCTTGGATGTATCCTCAATCCTCATTCCATTCCATTAAAGAAAGTACACTCTCAATGAACGACTTGTGCACGACAGTGAGTTCAATTCACTTACGTTTTGTATGTACTGTACATGATAGGTATGCGAAAAATTCCCATCCGTATTTTTTCCTGTACGATACATGATATTATATGTTATTATGATGTATCTACTACTTTAGCAAATCATTGTAAAAATAAGCATTCGCTATGTATGTCAAATACATGCAATTTTTTTGATTCCAATCTACAATTTCCTATCCATAATTAATTATAACATTACTTAATGCAAGTACTCTTAGACTCTTACTATTCATATGAAGGAATAGTTTCTTAAAAAATAATCTCTAGAAGCTCTAAACTTTATCAACACCGATTTTCATACTGTTGAAAATATTTTTTTACAGTATGTACATCCCCAAACATTCTGCATGCCCTTATCAATACAAAAGTAACGTGTAAACAATGTAAACATTGCTAAAAATTGGCATTTTCAATTGGTACTTTTGTGTAACTTTCGATTCTGGATGGCTTGCCTACTGATTACAGTCCACACTGTGGACCTTTACGATTCGTCACACTTTGCGAATACTTTGAAACTTGTACGTCACCTTATGTGAACTTCACAGGGACGTTATGTCTAACTAATAAAACACATTATATTTCTGAGTTTGCTCTCAACATGTTTTGATTAGAGCAAGTCAGAGGCATGTACGTTTTCATGTATAAAAACACTTTGTGTACTTTATAGAATGCCACTGTGAAACATTTTTGTCCCCATATTTGCATTTCTTCAGGGTAAGTTTAGAAGGTCTATTAAAATAAACTCACCATCATAGTTTGAGGAGTCTAATTGCTGAGGGAGGGTTTGTGCAAAGGATGGGTAACGAAATTGGCATTGTTGTAGTTCATTTGCAGATAAAGCCATTGACAGGGCCTGTACACAGTCTAAGTCCCCTTGTGATGCTGCAATGTGAATTGGACAATTTCCTTGTCTATCTCGCATGTCCACACGGGCACCAGCAGCTACAAGGCATCGAGCTATACGAGACTGTTTTGTAAGAACAGCTAAATGTAAGGCTGTTTGACATTCATCTGAAAAGGAAAACAATCATCGTGTTAGTTTTTAATAAAACCAAATAAAAAACAATGTTGAAATGACGAGCACAGGATGAGAATATTTCTGTACCATAATTATCGTGCGACGATTCAAAAAAATACAACTCACCATTTTGAAAGTCAAGGATTGAGGGATGTGGAGCAAGGCTGATAAGAGTAAATACTACATCTGTCCGACCTTCCATAATTGATATATGAAGTTGTGTATCTCCATCTTGGTCAGGTGTAAAAAACGTTTCCCATGGTGGGTAGTCTGAGGAATCTCTCAATTTACTCGAGGATGGTAATAACGACTTTGTGTCTTCTGTACTTATGTTTAATTGACTAAAATTATCGGAAATGTCCAATCCACTGTCTTGTCTATTGTAGAAAGATGTCGATGAACATGATGGTCCTAGATCACAGCCCGAAGCACCCAAATCACTCTCTGTTGTAATTGCTCCAGAAAGAAAACCAGAGTCTCGTCCGATCTCACCGGACTCTAAAACTTTATTCGTTGCTTCTTCTGAACTCATCTTTTGACTTCCTATATGCATATTGATGAGAAATCCTGCAAGTATGAAAAAAATAACAATAAATTATATTTCATTCATATTGTATTATTTTACATATATTACCAAGTAAATTAATATATTTTACTCTATTTTTAATCGACTTAAATTCCCTATATTATATATTATTATCATACACACAAGTCACTTAAGTCAAAGTTCTGGTAACTTTCTCGTAAACAAAACAAAACAAAGTTATCTTTTCTTCTTAATAATTCAAACACTCTTAAGTTAAGTGTCTTAACTCTTACCATTATATGAGATATTGTTTTCAATATAGTTTTGTCAAATATTTCTTTTCAATTTAGAATATTATATACAATATTCCATAATAAGCTTGCACGTTTTCACAATCCAGCACAAATGAAAAGAGGAATCACTCAAATGACCTTCCAATAATTGTTGTTTAAATATTATATCCACGCCTCAAACAATCAAATTTAGTTTTATTTAATACTTTAGGTATATAGTGAGTGTAGATGCGTATTTATATTATCAATAAGGTTTCACCATTTAAACAACTCGAGTATGTATATACATACAGTATTTCCAAGTCACACTTCAGTATATGTCACATACTTAAATACTGTGTAAGTTCAGTACATATTTACTACATATGTTTTAGATTATATACTTTTAATAAAAAACACTTGAACACACCCTTTTGGTAAAATGAGTTTTGACAAAAAAAAGAATGCAATTTATGAAGTATTATTTGTTAGAATTTTAAATAATAATGCTTAACTATAATTAAGTAGTAGTATCATAAGTTTCGACAACAAAATTTGTTGAACAAATGATTCGAAGTCTTTATTTATCGACTGGGGAATCCCATTCATTTGAAGCTACGTTCCACGCACATAGAGTTTAAAGCAATTATGTAGGCTTATTATTACTGCCGTGAGTCGTCTCATTTTCAGCAGATATGTACATTCAACTACATTCCGCTCAAAATTTTCAGTTTTGTGCAGTTATTTTCTAGTATTTCATAATTGTGTATTACAGATATTTGAGAAAGTACTGTCAGAAATGATCTATCAATAAATTAATGGAGGTATAAAGGAATAGAGGAATAGAGGAGTAAAGGTATTTATGAATTAAACTCCAACCTCCAATTCCATATACGTACTTATTTAAGTATACACGTATGTACATGAAAATCTAAAACAAAATAACGAACATTCCGCAAACCAAATGATACTATTTTTGGGGATTTCAATCTATTTATAATTTCATTATGAGACTCGCTGACTCTGAAATGTAAAAGTGAACTTACTCTGTGAGCTCAGTGGAATTTTGTTTTGGAGCATAGCCATACAGTCGAGAGGACACAGATAAGGGGTGAGTAAATATCTCATGATGCGTCTATGTATATCTATGTATTTCATTTATTTTTACAAGAAATTATTTTTACAACTATTATTGTATAGAATCTAATCACATGGTGTATACTTAAGCGGAAATGTGTCGCTGTTGGAAGCTAGGAAATCTTATGATCTTTTATTTTGGCAAGCAAAAATCAAATCACTATGATCTACATAAGTATACCTACATCTGTGTATAATTAGCGTACAGAAAAAAAGAGCAACGCATATATACAACTTTCATCAGTGACTTGTATAGTCCACAGTCAAGTCGGAAATGTCAAGAGCGTGTAATCACATTTTATTCCTCAAATTTTGAGGATGTCATCGTCTATAAGATATGTACAGACTACAGAGCTTTGTCGGTTTATTTCAGTTTGTATTTTGTATACTACCGGTGAGTGAAAATCAATCTCATATGTATGCCTTTGAACTTTGTAATTGTGTAATATATTATAGATTATTATTATGCTAATAAAAGCTATCACGTACATAGAGTGCATGCATTCTTATATTTGTAAAAAAAATGACCGATCCAGTTGAAACACTCAAGTTGTGCTCAAAGATAAAAAAAATTGTTTTTCATGATAACAATAAATTATAAAATCCCCAGTCCGAGCCATCATAGTACACACCTTTGTAAGTACTTTGCCTTTATGTAGTTACACAGTATACACACGTTTTTGTACATTTTTTTCCACCTCTGGAATTCCCAATTCTAATTTTTAAACGCATACGTATATGTATAAAGATGGTCTAAGCAGAAAATCAAGTTCAACTCGCTGTGCTTCGTCATTTCCATTTCCATGGAATCTTTGCGTACATATAGTGTATATACACCACAGACCTATACCTGTATCTATTCCGGTAATGTATACTTATTGTTAATGGAATTAAACTCATCGTCAGTCACACACATGTACGCGTTCTATGTATATTCTTTTATTTTTTTTGTAACAATAATAATAATATGATTATTCTTTTTACCTCTCTATACGTGTTTGATTTCTATAGCTGTATTATATATACCACTTGTTTTAAAACGAAATTCATTTTTCATATATATATATATGTACATATGAATGAATGAATTTATAATAATTAAAAAAGAATATGGAATGACTCATTCTCCAGTCCGGTTTTTTTTTTTTTTTTTTTTCTTTCCTTTCTGTGTAAATTATTATCTTTGTTATATTGAAATTCTACTCTCATTTCACAGATTTGTCAATAGTATTCATAAGTATAAAGAACTTAACTACTCTAGTATAAAATAACATAGATAAAGTAACTGACAAATCATCAAGTCTTCAGTATGCTTTGTCATTTTTGAAACTGCAATTTTGAATGTCAACTTTTTACATTTTTAAAAAATGATTTTCTATAAGAACATCCATCATAACTTTTTAAATATTCTATTATCGTTAAATACACACCATCATATACATGATTGTTATGTCATACATACATGAATAGATCTCATATCTTGTATACGTACCTATATACATTACGTTACTTGAAAGTTAAAACAAAATTTAGCATGAAAAATATCCAAAAGGGAGAGATGAGGAATTGAGAGAGAGCTAAGATGTTGTGTATATGCATGCATATAGAATGGAGAACTAGTTAATGTGACCCTGAAATGTACAAATGCGAATGTAAAAGCCTTATACTCTCGTATGACTTGTTTTTTTTCTCCTGTGCTTAAAAATTTATTAATTTTTTTTTGTTTCAAAAAGGTAACCATTTTAACAAGTGATGATGGTCTGAGGTGCAGCTTACAATTAGGATTTCGCATGTTTTTGTACATAAATATATGTACTTAGATAATTAATGCCCCTGTGTACGAATAGAATTCATAATATACAAAAGTCACACGAGTGTCAATCAAACGTTTTTCATCTCTCATCATCATCTTTTGCAAGGACATTTCGCCGTAACGTCTTGACTGATTGTTCACGGTTCTCCCCCTTTTTTTAGGATCAAGATTCTTATGTGATACAATACTGTACATAATACATATAATATATAATAATATAGTATGGTGTATTTATAAAGTAAGGCCTTATACTTGGTTTCTAAACTATACTTACTATACTATACTTACTAGTATATAGTTTTGGTTTTTCTAAATTTGTTGGGGTATCTTTGAACTGAATGATTCCGTTCCGTTTTTTACACGCAGAAGAATGAATATTAAATATGACTTGTCGTTTTTTTTACCTACTTAATTATCATGTGGCAGTTGTATAGCACTGAAGCCTACAACAAAATGGTTTTCTTTTATTCTCAAGTTTCCTTTCTCAGAACCAAGGTTTTTAAGGCAACAGATATTTAATGATTAGAATGATCTGAGGAATTGTCAAAAACCTTTTACTGCTGAATACAATATATATACTCACGTGCGTATTTTTTCTTACTGATTTCACAAAAGACATTTCTTACCGCCCCTAGAATCTAGAATCCATAGGATCTTCGATTTTGTCCAAAGAAAAGTTTGCACGTGATCAATTCTCAGTTGTATATACCCAAGCCATGTGTACATGTAGATAATCAATGAAAAAGTCGAATAGATCAATTCAAATGATGCCTTTCGGTGTACGCAGTCAAGTCCGTACTATAATCATGAAATATAACACTATATGTGTACCAACTCCCATAGTCAACAAACGTGTCTTAAGCTATAGCACACACTATATGTAGTTTTTCTTTGAAACGCCAAACATGAAACCGGAATAATTATTGGCGATTATCAATTTACTATATAAAATATAAACAACAAAAGAAGGCTAACGAATAACATATTATTACCCTTAAAAGTTGTTGCATATTCTGGACAAGGAAATTTTTTACAATAAATGAAGGAGACAGAGAGGAAAACGAGTTAACGTGTATACTTCATCCACAACAAGAAGGAATGAACCAAGTAATTTCCAAGTTTGCAATATTATTGAATGTTGTGGTCAAGTATAGTCTAGAGAGGTGGTATTATTATTAATTTCATTGTACATACCTTTACAGAAAGAGAGAGAGAGAGGGGGGGGGCAAAACCAGAACTATAGTGTAGCAGGAGTTAATTGTTGTGTGTGTGTGTGGGTACGCCAGGTGAAATTCTTTCATCTTTTGTGGGATTCCCCAGTTCACTCACTTGTGTACTACATTCAACTATATTCAATGCCTCATGCTCACATATTCTTAGATACATCCTTTCTTTCACACACTTGTACACGTTGTATGTATGTATATACAATTTTATGCATATGCACGACCACATTATTTCTCGTAAAATAACTATCAAGATATATAAACTAATATTCATTGTCCGTCTCGCTTTTTCCACACACATGACACTCATCAACTGTTCTTTGTGATTTGCTTCCTTGCTCGAATTTTTTTGTATCTATTAAATACTATCCTCATCCTCCGCACTCATATGATAATAATCTAATGTCATATTTCTATAAGGCAGATTCAAAAGTATAGAATTCAGAATTTAGCCTCGAGCCAGTTTACCATACAGATCTCCTTTGTGCAGAGAACCAATACAGCATGATATGAATATCAACTCTTTCGTTTTTTTTCCTATTCGTTAATATAAACTTAAAAAATGTAAAATGTCTTTTTTAAATATTTAGTACAAGCTATATAATATTTGGAATGTTAATAAAATGCTATACGCAATACGCAATATGTACGAGAGCGAGAGACAGGGGGATACACAAAGTCTCAGCCACACACACACAGGTAACTATAATACAGAGTGTATTATTTATACATGTATATACCGTGTTAGGTTGAACATATATTTGAGGATGTGGATGGAAAAACAAGAGTCTTACTACTTTTCACTTTTTTGCATATTCTTATGTAGAAAAACATAAGCTATTTTATAGAAAATATTAGAAATTTTTAAAAAAATTGCAAATATTTTTAATTAATTTACAAACATTAGTTAAATTCAAACAAAATATATGATAATTTCCTTCTTGTGATTTTTCGAATTACGAAATCATTGAAAACGCCGTGGCGCGGAATCGACGAAAAAGGAAAACTCAAATATCTCGGCTTCTAGATCGACGTAAGACTCTTGTTTTTCTATCCACTTCTACATTTTATATGTATACTTTTAGTTCGAAGTCTGCATGTTGTACACAAATATAAGGCTTTCACTTGACGTCCTGGGATTCCCCAAGTTGTTAACTAGTTGTGTATGCACATACACTGTTAGATCTGGCGAAGCCCTCAGGTGGTTTTAAAATAGTAATCATTCATTGGATTTTACACTTTTAAGTTTTGCACTTTTCGTATATTTTATGTACTTCCTTCTACTTTTACGCATATACACGCGGTATACAGTATACATATATGTACACTTACATATCAAGAGGCTCATTTTTACACCCCTCGACGGAAATTGAAAGAAACATTCATCTGTCTGCTTAATACGACCCCACACACAGTACAGGAAAACAGTAAACATTTGTGAAATTACTCGTTTCTATATTCTATATAACATAACATGGAATGATTCGAATCTAAATAGAATCTCTATAATATTTATTCTAAAACTAAATATTTATACAATGCACTTGTACTTTTCTAAGATTGTATTTCATGAATTCCAAACACATCGTCACAGTGTAATCTATTATTTAATTACAAAAAAGAATGTCTTAAAAGTTTTACCTTAAAGATTACGAATATATATAGTTGCTCCAAAATCACAGCAAGTTGAAATGACAATCCAATCCAAATAATGTTAAATTCGCATTGATGATATTATATTTTATATAGTCACTTGAATTACTCTCCTATACTTATGGAGAGTTAAACTGCACCAAAATATTATTGATCAAAGATTGCCAATTACTAGCAATCAATGATGATGATGATGATGATGACTGCTGACAGATGAATATTGTCACTGTAGAATTCCGTGCTTATTATTTGGTTTCACAATAAAGTTTAACTCTTTTTTCCGCGTTGATTAAAATCTGTTGAATTTTCAATTATTTCCTTTCCTTTTAAACAATAGCGTGAACTATATAATATAGACACCGAAAGCACACATTGACAACTCTGACAATAAAGTATTTCCAAATCCGCTGTACAAAAGGGAAGTTGTTCAACGAGTGAGTGCGTTCAACAAAGTGAGAAGTTGGAGGGAAGGATTTTCAGAGCTCTCTGCTACACACAAGTTGAGCCAACTAGTTAGATTGTGTATATTCTGTTGGGGGTTTTAACGTTGGAGTTCGGAAAGTTGTTCAATCTACAGACTGCGTATGTATACGAGTATCTCTATATTTTCAAGTTGCTTATTATATAAAAGTTTCATGTATACCCTATAACTTTCAAGTTTTGCATTCATCATGTGTGTGTGTGTGTGTTTGATGTCGTAGCTGGGAAACACAGAACAGATTGCTTGCGGAAAACACACAACTTTTAACTTTTAACATTTACAGACAATCGTACTTGGTGAATGCATATGTATGTACACATTTTGTACTGTACCACATCATATCACATGTCCGTACTCTATATTATTATTATTCTCCTATCCATATAAAGAGATTGTAAATTTCAACTGTATTATATGTACTCACATTGTTCATAGTAAACTGTATACACTGTACAAGCTGTATATATATAGCTTACATCCGTAGCCCACATTATAAGGAATTACATACAAATAATAAATGCTCACAAATCCTCAAGGGGATATTGTCTCTATACTTTATAGTAATACATACTTGCACAAACTCTAAATTCTTCTTTCACTAATTCAACGTGTACGGTTTTTGTTTTAACCTGGTATGGTCTAACGTTGTGTCATCACAATTCTATAATCAATTATGTGATCGTTGTTCTTCATCCGGCTAAATAAGAGTTTGCTTTATTCTCTAAAGCTCTCATCTATCTATGTATACTCTTGGCGTATTTGAAATGGGTGTGTTCATATATGTACCTGTATATTTACTCTTATTTGTCGGGATTGTGACAAAAGTATATATATGCATACGAAGCAAAAGGGAAAATTTTTCAATCGGCGCTGTGTTCATGTAATCATAATATATATGAATACATATTATACTTATTACTTTGAAAACCCCAGTTTCAAGTGTTTTTGTGTCTGATTATCTTAACTCTGACGTTCACTTCAACACATCACATCATATATATATATATTTATATATATAGCAAGGGAAGCACAGAACAAATTTGACAAATGACAAATTAATATGCTTGAACTCTACAATATAGCTAAATAAATGCAAGAGGAATGCAGTTCAAACCGTTGAAACAAGAACAAAGGAGGAGTATATGTGGGATATGCGGTAGTTGTGAATAACCAATGCCATCCCACAATACACAGTACTTACATGCAAAATGTAGATTTGTCTTGCTCTTTTCACTGCTTGGAAAACCCTGATATTGTCATGTTTTTCATTTTATCTCGCCTGACTTTTCCCAATGTCCTTTTTGATCCTCAACCCAACATTACTAATAGCTGAAATTTCAGTTAAAATATGTTTTTTAGCAGGGTACGCTAAAACTAACTCATAATTTAGGTACATATTACTACATATATATGGATTCTAAAACATACTAAAAAATCCCAGTATTTCCTAACAATTGTTGTATCGTTTTCATTGCATAATTTCCGTAAAAATTATAATTTATGCGCATATTACAAAGTAGAACAACCATTATTAATCACATTTATTCTATACGTTGTAGAAAAACAATGTACATGCTTTCCATATGAATCCCGACAGTCCGAGTTCAACACATGATGGACTTTCGGACTATAGCACAAAACTTGTTCGGTGCTGAAAAAAATACATATCTATACTCTCCGATTAAAAAAAGTACAGCCTTCTCTCTCCTTCGTAGCTCCTCCCACCCTATGTATTTGAAATGAGCAAGGATTCCTAAATTTATCCTTGAAGTTCTACTTTTTTTAATCAGACAGAAACAGCTTTTGTTTTTACAAAAGATTAATCGTCGATCCTCCACACAGCTCGAGTAATTACAGTGTAGTGTAATAACACTTGTAAAATTATAAAAAAATTCTACTATTAATATTTTTTTTTTCTGTATCTAGAATCATGTAACATGATTCATGTTTGCAACGCCAAAATAAGTCTTTGAGATGTAAAATACCATATGTATAGCCATAATTACTGGCTTTATAATGATACTTACACACACACACACACACTATATTATTTAAATATCGCAAATGCTTATGAAACCAACCAGCTATTATAACTTTTTGTGAATGTACAGTATACACAGTTCATTAGCGTCAGTGGAAATTTACTGTACACATTAGAAATTCCTTTTTCCTTTGGAAACAAAAATCCCAAACTCTGTTGTCACACTTTATTAGTTTGTGTATGGCGTATGCGTATACATTATACATTTACAATACATTTACTAGTATGTATATAAACGCTTCAACTTAATTATTTGTACTATATATATATATATATCACAGTCTCCTAAATTAAGAATCCTAGAACACAAGCGGGTTTTACTAAAAACTTAGGGAGCAGTGAATTGTACAATGGACAATTCTCGATATACCCCTTCCTATACAGTCGGGACTCGATATAGAGTATACTAAAGGGACTGAAATTGTTTCTACGTTGTAACGATTCTACGCAATGAAAAATATGCACTAAAAGCAATCAATTTGACGAAAGACATTATTATTACATATGGTACATATATACATTGTATTTTTATTTATGATTTCGTTATT
>JAIUND010002906.1:0-18991 GCA_034699125.1 Gisinianus flammeolus | reverse complement strand
CCAAAGTCGCGACGTCTCTCCGGTCTTTCAGGCGGATTTGGAGGGAATTCTTCTTATTCGAATTTGAATTTAAATTCACCGCTGATGACGGAAGGAGTCGCCCGAGTGCCTCCCGTAATTCCGTTTGTTCATCCGGTGACAGCAACGTGTGGAAATTCGGCGGATGGGAAATGACGACATTTTTCAAAAGGATTTTGGTTGCCTCCGAATCCCAAACTGAGCAAACTTGCCGGGCTTTTTGGAGCGTCCAGCTGTCCGAGAGCTCAAAAATCGTTTCCAGAATCTATACAAACAAAATACGATATTTGATTTCCCCAATGAAATATTGTTTTATTTTATTTTGAAGAGTATACTTCAAAGATTATTATTAAAATATTTATACAAAATAACTGTACTTTCACTCAATCCGAGTTTCCTCTGGCGAGTGGAGAAACAGTCTCAAAGACTAAAAGAAAGGTTGTCACGATTTTACAAAACGGACTGGTAATCGACACCGTCGAAAACGCGTCCGGGTGATTCTCAACGAACACCGAAAGTCGTATTAATAAATCCTCGTCGGGTTCCGGATTTCCTGCACTCCGATTCACAATCGGAGCCAGCTCGCTTGCCTGAGGGGAAGAGGTAATTATGAAACAAAAACAGAATAATTTGTGGAACCAACTTAATCGGTTCACAGAACAAACAAACAAATTATCAAATACTGAAAGACTCCGGAGGGGAATACACACTTGCGGAGAAGAAATCACTATCAATAAACAAATACACAAAATCGCACAGTGGGAATATTTAAGGATAAGATAGAAATTAATTCGATTGATTTTCTACTTTAAACGATTCCAAAATCCCTTGGAAACAATCGTTGTAATAGCAATACCAAAAACAAAAATAAAAACCATGGTGATTTATGAAATCCCCAAAAACAATCCCGTATTGGCCGGGTATCGTTACCGATCCTTTCCATAAGAAAGCCGCACCACTAACCATTGCGCCGCGGTGTACCTATTGGATATCAGGATGTAGAGAATGACTACATATTCCGATGAACATGTTCTCATTTCTTCTATCACCAATTCCTATGAGCGGTGAAGTGTCTTTTCATGCACTTCACTGCCTATCTAGGTAATGTAAGCTCTCACTATGAATAAGTGAGGCTGGCATTACCGGATACTATACAAATACCTTGATATAACTCAAAACTATACAATAATATAACAATATGAAATCTAATATAGAAATTCATCTACTGCTTCTGCTCTTTACCTGTTCGATCAAAAGAGGATGCGTCTGGATTGTTGTGACCCGCATTGTTGAAATTTAAACGGTCTCCATGCACAGTGAATTCACACTCAAACGTAATTTCTGACTTGTCTCAGTCGGAAAATTGGAAAGACGTGAGAACGCGCAGGAATGTAAAATTATAATTATTATTGTGTGAGCTGTTGCGAGTCGCATGAAAAATGGAGAATTGAGAACGAGAGGAAAAGTTTCGCCGTTGTGGCTCGACTGACAACGAATTTGAACTGAAATGGAAATGAAAATAGAAATGGAATTTTAAAAATAGCCTTCAAGTCGTTCTCGAGCTCCAAATTTCTCGATCCCCCTTTCTTTTGCTTTTCTCTCTCTCTCACGTTGCCTTTGAATTTGAGCGTCTGCCAAATTCCCTCCCGGTGCAAAACAAATACGAATACAAAGACTCGGCTGGAACTTGAATGAAATGTCTATTTTGGATTGAAATACACAGAAATATACAGAAAGTCTCATCACGTCATCGCCCTTTAATTTCTATCTGTTTTTCATTCATTTATTTGTAATGAAGTTCCAGAGGAAACTCATTGTTAATTGTTAATCAACATCAAATGAATTGGAGGAATTCCACGCTTCCAAATCCAATGCAAAATAATTGATTGTTCACAGCCATCTCATATAAGTTTAAAAGGTCATAGCCATTTATTTTTACATAACCATATAGTTTCTTCACACTGCTCCAACTCCACCCAAGTTTACCAAGTATAAAGCTACGTCGAAAATAAATCAGCCTCGAGCAATTATTGAGAGAATTCTGAGATCAATCGGGAAGAAATTACTTGACAATCTATATATATAGCTATATAGCCAAAAATATAGTAAAAAAGTACAAAGGAAAAAAGAGGGCAATTTTCAATGCTAATTCATAATATCGGCATGTTTATAAATAAGGAAAATGAGGGGAAGAGTCAAACGTGGTGGGTGGTCGTCGTGGAGAGAGGAATCCAGTGATGGATCTTCGTGTGACTTTTGAGGTGATCTTGGCGTCCATATCGTTTCCCACAAATTGCGCACATTTGACTTCGTTCCTTGGTGTGAACCACGCCATGTCTTTTCAACGTCCCATTTTGAGAACAAGCATAGTCACAACCATAGGATAAAGACATTTGTATCGTTTTTCCCCCCGTAAATTTGAATTCCCTTGCATTTTCATTCCAACAGAATCCTTCAAGTTACAAGAATACAATCAAAAATGTATATAGTCAAAATAAAGTCAAAATGAAGTCAAAGCACTATTAGGATAAATGGCTTAAAATGAGATTAAATTACGTGACTATTTTCAAGCCGATTGTTCTCTCACCTCACAATCAGTGTTTACTTTCCTATCGGAAGTTGAACGTGGGGTTTTGGCAGTGACGACTGTTTCTGTATGCATTATTGGGCTCTCATCCGCCGTCTCTTCCTTCACATAATCATCCGGAACGATGGGAATTTCAATTTTAATGTTAACCTCCTGTTCGGAATCTGATGGATCCAGACTTGATTCTGATTCAACTCTCCTCCTCGATTTACTGATGGCAATGGATACAATTTGTTTTGGCGAATTCTGGATCTCTTGAAGCAGTTTCTTGAGCTATAATTATCATTGTCAATAACAATTACAATTACAATTAAATGACACGATTATTATAGTTTTACATCGCAATTAAATGAGGATTTAATATAACTTGGAAAATGGGAAATTTTGGCCTCACATTGGCCACGAAACTTGTTGAATCCAAATCAGGGACCACTTTGGAAAAATCATGGAAAATATTCACCAGCTCTCGCATCTTCAACTTTGTGTCCTGTGGTGATGATGTGATGGAGAAAAGGAAATGGAAAAAAACAAACACAGCTGATGTATATTAAGTATTTATTAATTTAGTGACATTTTATTGTAGCTATTGTGCATCAATTGCTATTGAAATGTGAGGATGACTATATTATATATATAGTTTTAATCCTTTGGTCAGAGTAAGGCAACGATGGACTATGTTAACTCCTATGTTAACTCCATATGTTAACTCCATATGTTAACTCCCTATGTTAACTCCTATGTTAACTCCAAAAGTCTCTCCTCCACACTCACAGTGTTTGACCGAGTTGACCTGCTCTGGAGGTCAAAGTATTAGAGATGGAGCTTTGGGTCAAGCGAAATTATTGTAGAACAGGTCATGACGAACAATAATGTTGCTTGTCCCAAAGCTCCATCTCTAATACTTTGACCTCCAGAGCAGGTCAACTCGGTCAAACACTGTGAGTGTGGAGGATAGACTTTTGGAGTTAACATAGGAGTTAACATAGGGAGTTAACATATGGAGTTAACATATGGAGTTAACATTGTCCATCGTTTCCTTACTCTGACCAATCCTTTTATTATACTCACCTTGACTGTTGATTGAATATCATGATTTTGTAATGAAGGAGCCAATTCGGACTGTTCTTCTTCTTCTCCTTTCTTCAAAATTGTCCCAACCTGTTTTGAGACACACAGTGAAAAGTTTAGATATAGATACACAGAACGCCGTCATCGAACTGTTATGTAATAAATACAAAGTATATATATAGTCGAGGAGTCGTCGTGTTTACTTCATTAAGTTTCTATAGACTTAATGGTAATTATATTGTAAATGTGTATTAAAATAATGTGGTACGGCTTTAAAGAGGAGTTTGACGTCGCCGTCCAGACCC
Source organism: Gisinianus flammeolus (assembly GCA_034699125.1). Taxonomy (NCBI): domain Eukaryota; kingdom Metazoa; phylum Arthropoda; class Collembola; order Symphypleona; family Katiannidae; genus Gisinianus; species Gisinianus flammeolus. The sequence goes on along the minus strand of JAIUND010002906.1, from coordinate 15,013 downwards.
AAATCCGTCAGCCGCTGAAAAGACTCGAAAATCTTTTGGACTTGACCCTAATATAAAAAATCCACAATTCAAAATAAAACAAGGGCATATTACTTATACTTAATATGTTGTGCTATGATTCAAACTAGAGTAAATACTTAATTAAAGGTGTACAAACAAGGATCATCTTGAAAATGGCTTACGAGAGTTTCATGTCCATCACTTTCATTTCTACTCTTTCCTGTTATTGTTGTTGCTGTTGTCGTCGTCTTCGTTGGTCTGTCGTCCATGATGACTCATAAAATAATTCAAGTCCACACCTTTTTAGTATAAAAGACCATATAGTTATTTTATGTACTTATTTTGATGAATAGATAACAAACATGCATGTATACATGTATTTTAAATGAGGAGAGATTTTGTATATACAATAATCATGTGTGATGCACACGATGCACACACCTCAATCGATTGAGGTGTGTGAGCAACAATTCAACTCGAGAGTGTGCAATTAAATGTGATTTTTGTGATGCCATTTAACTCCCACACACTTTTTTTTCCAAATTCCAAGCAGTGTTGTATAATCATACAAATTACTAATCATAAGCATAGGTATAATCTTTTTGAGGTAATCATTTGGTAACCCTAATCCTGGGTAATCATTTGGAGGTAACTATTTGGTAATCGTAATCCTATATATATAGAGGTAATCATTTCGAGGTTATTATTTGGTAATCATATTTATTGGTAATCATATAGGTATAATCCCTAATCATGTGAGCAATCCTAAATGATTACCTCGGAGATTATACATCACTGATTTCCAAGTGTGTGATTTAAAAATTGGGAATCATTTGGCAAGGATGACTTCAGAATTGACTTGACTCCTCCACACAACGAGACAGAAATATGACGATCAAGAATTTAGGCATCTCTATATATACCGTATAAGCTATAATAGACTCCCTCCTTTTTATAGACTCCCCTGTCTACAGAGACGAAATTCTGCGCACATGTCAAATACGTTAGCGTACATAAGGACATTACTATATTACACTCCCTGGGACCCTTATAATATTTTCGCATACACTCCCTGGGAGTCTATTATAGCTTATACGGTAATATCTACAATTCCTCAACTCAAGTTAACTGTTCTGTGTGTGATAGGCATTCAATTCGATTTTAAAACTCTAGGTCAACGATGGGATATTGTTGGACTTGAGAGCCGAAGGGTGTGGGTTATAGAACTGGGGTGAGGTGTGGGTCCCTTATAAAGGGAGCTTCACATGCATTCCGATTCCCCTGTTCATCTCTAATGTTTTTTACGTTGACCACAGGGGCGTCGGTACGGTTTTGAAACTGTGGGGGTACAAAATACAATTTCGTCATTCTATCTATCAACCCCCTTGATATATTATGCATGGAGCTGTCTGTGTGTAACGCTATTTTAAGAGAAAGGTAAGAGATAGAAACATGAATCCTTTTGCATCTTATAGGGCCGGGGTCAGCTACTCTAAATAGGAAATGGGGGCCGTGGGGGCCGTGGGGGCCGTGGGGGCCGGGTCACGGGTTCAGGGTGGGGTCAAATGTTAAATACATGCTCAGAAACGCGTTTCACACAATTTGTAACATGTTGCTTGAAAAACATGACATGGCGCTCACCCTGTTTTGCATCTCGCCCCTCTTCAATATGATTTTCGGACTGGCTCAAGCACCCCCCTCCTTCGATTCCTCAACAATCGTGGCAAGATTTTCAATTATCCTAATATATATGCCCACGCTTTTGCCCCTCGACCTCAAAAAAAGACACGAAGAGCCGTCGAGTGTGGAAGAAAAGGAAATTGGACGTGTGTGGTATGGTGGCGGCTTCGAGGGAAATTCTCCGGCAATTTTTGGATTGGTTCGGGCGTGATCCTCATCTTTTCCACACATCATCTGATTGATCGTGTTATTCTCGAGCAGCTCTCACCACAGCTTGGCTTCTTAATTTTCGAATCCATCCTGTGCGGGCCGGGAATGTTGGAGACCCCGAGGACCTCAAAAACATTTCTCATGTGTATACCGACATTTGACGGAGGGTTTCCGGCAGGTCCACACCCCCCTTTATTTTTGATTTTGAAAATAATGTCCTATATTCAAAGTATTTTTGAAATGCTTTCATTCTGATCGTTTGCCAGTATTCGCTATATATAGATATTCAAATATTCAAATTGAGCCAGCATTTGCCGAATTGTCATCATTCCGCGGGATTTGTTTGTAAAATGAAGGCGTTTACTTTAATTAATATAATTACAGAAGTTGGCCTGACGTCATTTAATTTTGTCCGTGGTCGCGAGGCCAAAAGGGGAGCCATGGATTTTTCCAATGCTAAACTGTTCAAATTTTTACATGACTGAACCCCGAAAAATACAAATAGTTGTGATGATTTTCAGTGCGCATTTGGATAAGCCAAAACGGAATTGGAATTACCAAAATAATTAATGGTAAACGACTGGTAATTAATGGTATACGAATTTAGTTGATCCTTCAAAAAACATTGCATCGAAAATTCCAGTCAAAATCCTTCCTTGAGTAATTCATCTTCAAATCAATTTGTTCTGTCGGGAAATTGCAAGACCTAAACGAGGTCACCTCGTCCTAAAATCCATCAAAACGTGTCTGAAAAAATGAGTAAATCCGTCACTTCATTCAACATTTGATAAGCACAATTCCATTTCCATTTCATTTAAGTCATATCGAATCGTTCCGTCCACTTCAAATTGAACCATTTCATAATTCAACACGATTTCAATGTGAATTCCTGACAGTTCTTAAACGTTTTGAAGAACGTTTACAAGTTCTTTCAGACATTTGTAGATGACATTTGTGTCTGCCCGACTTTTGCAAAAATGTAAACCATGTCAAAATTCCGTGTAAAAATAACTGACGAGCCATCGAGTTTGTCAAAGAAAAAAAACTGAGAAAAATTCTCATTTATCTTTCAAATTGAGTTCTGATCGGAGTCGGAATTGCCATGACGGCCCAATTTTATGCCAGATTTCTAATGGTTTTAACGACAAGTATTCTTTCCCGCGCAGAAGCAGTAGGGAATAATGCTCCAGCGGGAAATCTAGCGGATTTTCACTCAACCATCCCCACAATCGAAAATTGTTTCCTCCACATTCTCGTCTACTCCGATTCTAATTCTCTTCTTTTCCTTAATCATTCTGAAATCAAAGTCCCCGCGGTCATTCATAAATTCTGGGATGATCCAAATTCAAAACATCGCGGGGAAACCTCGGATTCGGATTCGGATTCGGATTCAATCGAAAAAAGAGCAGAAAGCGTGACAAACGCCTCCAAGCATGTGAAATGTTACATCCGGTTCTTGCTCACCCCAGGAAACGGGGTGTACGACAATTTGGGACGGAAACGCTTGGGATTCGCCACGCGGAGCGTTTTCTTTGCCGGAGTTCCAGTTCTGCCGGCGCTGGTTTTGATCCTCGTCAATGAAAAAACCTTTTCGCACTACACATACGCAAATCTCCTCAACACGTACGACTTGTACAGTCTCCACCCCACATTCGTCTTGACCTATGAACAACAAGAATTGACATTGACATTGGCATTGCCATTGGCAGGGGTTCGATTCCCAGTCGCAGTGAAATCCGGCTGGTTTTTTTGCCTCTGTTGTGGCTTGGACGGTGATTGGAGGTCACTCCGGAAATTTGAATTTCAATGCCCGGGAAAAATCCCATCCAAATTCAAATTCAAATCCGGATCCGGATCTGATGAATCCTGATACGGCAGCATGCTGAGCACCTACAAGATCGCCATTGACTCTGGCCGGAATGTCCTCTGGGGCCCTGGAGAAAACTACCCGGAAATCTACAGTCGACTGGAGAAAACGGGTTCTCCGTTCCAGCAAGTTTCTCCCGTCACACTGCACGATGCGTGGACATATTTCCTCCTCTCCCCGCTCAACTCCACTTTGGTCTACGACCGCCCTCTCACGGAAAACCCGGATTTAATCATCCCGATCATTCACTACGGAGTCTCTGCTCATTGGCCCATTGCACCCACCAAGGATTTCTATCAAACTGGACATTCCGAGCAGTACGGATTCATCACGGGGGATCGAGTTCATCAAGTCCAAACACTCTTTGAGTCCTTCTTCAAACCATTTCAACCCCTCGTTTGGATATTCATTGGGGCTTCTTGGGTGGTCACGGCGGGAGCGGGATTGGGCTCCATTATCCTTTTCATAGTCAAGCAAAAACAACAAGGAAAACAAAAAAAAAAACAAGGCGCCAAATCCAATTGCAAATTTGAATTCAAATTCAAAGAGCCTTGGAATTGGCTCGTATGGACTTTTTCCTGGATTTCCAGGATTTTACTGGAGCAATCCAGTACTTTCCAGCTTTCCCGCGTTCCAGTCCTCTGCTCGTTGGAGGTGAAAGCTCGAGCGGATTTCCTGGACTTGTGTCGAATTCTCTTGGGATGCTGGCTCGTCATTGGACTCATCCTGCCGAACGCTTATAGAGGAGTTTTTAAGTCCGAGTACGCCATGGAGTATCCGTTTATAACGGACTGGAAGTCACTCCAGGAAATAATGATGATGATGGTTTCGGATTCTTCGGATTCTTTAGATTTGAGCTCCATATTCTTTGCGGAAAGGGTTTTTCCGTGTTATCCAGCCCCTTTGGATGGGTCCCTTCCAGGCTATCGCTTGTCCTTGTTTCATTTGAATTGGGAGGAGCACTATGACAACATGGACTCGCATTTTGACCTTCAAATGTTTGACACCGTCCGGGAATTGATGTGGGATTGTCAGCGGAAATGCTGGGGATGTCATCCCGAGTCCTCCACAGCCACAGCCTGTCCGGAGAAGGTCAAGGTCAACGATGTAATCAAGGTCAATGCGGACTCGAATGGATTTAGCGGGTCAGAGGAATGAAAAACATTTTGTTTTATGGTGAGGCACAATTACGCGGTTAGACGGGGATAAATTAAAGAAACTGCTTATTTTGGGAACTCATTTGTAATAAATAGCATTGAATACAAAGATGGCATAAAAATATTTGAACCGTTCAACAACTAATATGGTACACCTCTTGTACAGATGGCTTTAATTTATGGTTATGATTTTAAAATTTCTATTTGCCAAATTATGGGCAATACGATTGACTTTCTGGAATTTATTGCAGGGGTAGAAATACGCCCCCAAGTATGAGTAAAATACAACCTTCAGCAGACGAAACCCTTGAGCAAACGTGTTCAAAGTGATATCGGATCGACAGTGTGGTATCAAAAATAATCCCAAAATATTTAAACTGTTACTCGTTCCACAGTTTTCCCTTTGCAAACCAAAATAGGATCCGAGTCTTTGCTACAATTAGATACTTGGTTTTGGAGAAATTAATCAATAGATCATGCTCAATACACCAGTTATCAACCCTCTTTAGTATTTCATTCAAGTCTCTAACAAGAACATTCAGGTTAGTATTGAAGGCATAAAAGCTTGAGTCGTCAGCACAAAGCCAATAAAATTCAGATTAAATAGATGGACCAATACCATTGTAAAAAAGTGAAAATAGAATCGGTGATAAAATTCCACCTTGGGGACAGCCTCGGAATAGATTGTAAAGACTTGAATACAAAATTTGCAACTTTATCTTAAAGGTCCAGTTAGAAAAATGAAGGCATAAAGCTTGGAATCACCATCCCCTTAAGTGAAAGCAATAAATTTAATGGTCAAACTGAGTCAAAAGCGTTCTTTAAATAGATAAGGACGACGCCATCCAACATATTTGGTGAGTTTAAGTTCGTTGTTAGATCATTCACAAAAAGGGACAAGGCCGTAGAGCAAGAACGATTCCTTCAAAATCCATGTTGATGGCTATCAACGAGATTTTCCTGTTCTACAAATGGATACAATCTGCCGTAAACTATCTTTCCAAATAATTTACTAAGAATAGGCATAATTGAGATTGGTTGATTACAACTTGCATCACTTCTACTCCCTTTTTCTTTGTAAAGTGGGGTAATCACTGCGCAGTTAAATGAAGCTGGAAGTTTACGCATTTTTAGATCTCAAATAAACTTTTTATGGGAATCATGAAAAGTAAACAAACGGCGAATTTCTGGTGACTCCATTGAAATTTCTGTACAAAGCTTGTCTCTATTAACTTTGAACAATGAGGGTTCTGAGTTGAATGTTTATTACAAAACAATGAACAATGAGTGGATTCTTATTTTAATATCTTCCGATGCTTATCGAGTTGGTGTATTTGTGTCAAATATCATCCTCCGCTGTCTTTGACATTCATTTCCCGCTTCCACTTCCCGCGCGAACCATTAAAAATGCTCCGATTTTTTTGTTCTCCGAACGAAATTCCGCTGTCAAATCGTTGTCTGAGCTTTGCTCACAAAAATTAAAATCCCTGACGAAATTCAATTAATCGGATTTTAAATCGGAATATCGGAATCGAGAAAAATTCATTCATATCAAAATGGAGAGTTTGAAATTGCTGTTGTGGAAGAATTTGAGGATTCAGCGCCGGAACAAAATGTCAATGGCCATTGAAATCCTCTTTCCCGTCATATTCGCTTACTTGGCTGTTTTAGCGCGGATTGGAATTAAGCGCGAGAACTTCCCGCAGCCCACAATCTACGAAGCGTTCCGATTGGATGAAAATATTCCGCCCACAATTCGATTCAATTGCTCCATCATTTATTTCACCCCGAATAATTGCCGTTCCTCAATACGATCGTTCAACAAATGAATCGGGATTTCTTTACAAGTCAAGGACTCAATTACACTTGTAAACTCTTCAAATCCATTTTCAAATCACCCGCATTTTTGGAAATGAGTTCTTTAAACAATTTTCTCACCTGTTTTGTGTAGTTGTTGGATTTGCAAATGAGGTGGAATTGGTCAAAGCCTATGCGGAAAGTGTCCGCGGTTTCTCCGGTGTGAACAAGGAAAAAACTTCTCCCGTTCTCGCCGGCATCATTTTCCATTTCAGTAATATCAAAAGTGATCAACTACCAAAACACATCCAAGTAAACAAACGTATTAATTCAGAAATGATGATGGGCGGCAAAGTTTAAAAAAATCTAGATTAAATTTGGGAAAATACATACATTTATGAAAATTGTGTGTTGGAATTGATTTGCTTGTTTATAGTACACGTTGAAATTTCCAGCGAAGCAACGAACGGAATATTCGTTGCTGAAAGATCAGTTGAGTTTTCCACCCGGCTGGTTTCTGGACAAAGTTTTCCCTTTCTTTGAAATTTCTGTACCGCGATCAAAAAACAGTCAATTTGGTGGATTTCCTGGTTGGTCAGATTTCGTTGAATATTTGACGGATCCTTTTTTTTTTTTTTGAATGTTCCTCAATTTAATTTCAATTTCACGGGGCGTTCCAGGAATTTCTCTCGAGTTATAGTTCTTAATTGTTTTTCTCTCTTTTGTCGTCTTTTTATGTTCAGGATATTACGACGAAGGTTTTTTGTACGTGCAGAACGCGGTGGATCGGACAATTTCCAAACATTTCTTGACTGACGAATCGAAGCTGAGGGAATTTGAGGGATTGGATTTGAAATTCCAGAGATTCCCATTTCCCGCCTACAAAGAGGATCCACTCCTCATTTTCATTCAATACAGCATGCCGTTCGTCTTTTGTTTTGGTCTGATTTATCCCGTTATGTCCATCACCAAAAACGTCATCCAGGAAAAATCCAAACGACTCAAAGTGACCGAACAATTTAATTATTAATTAATATTATACCATTTAATTTCGAATCAAATTTGTCTTTTCTGTTGTACAATTTCCACGGGATTTTGCTTTGTTTTCCATGCACACAGGAGATGACGAAAATAATGGGGCTCTCAAGTTGGCTGAATTGGACGAGTTGGTTCATCAATTCATTCATCACTCTCGCCATTTCTTCTCTTCTCATCACGATCCTGATAAAAGTACGCGGGGGGATTTGGATTTGAATTTGAGCGGGAAATATTGTACCAACGATGAGGAGCACTTTAAACTTAAAATCCTCCTGTGTATTCGACACAGGGATTTCCTTCGTAAATTTTCTATTGCTTTGTTTTGTTTTTACGATTTTTTAATGTATAGATTCAACTGAAAGACGGCGCTTCACCATTTACGAATTCAAATCCGATGATTTTGCTCCTGATTTTCCTTTGTTACGCCGTGAGCGCCATCGGCTTTGCCTTTTTCATCTCCACTCTTTTCTCCGTCGGTGAGAAAAGCCACAATATTTTCCATTCTCTTTCGACGTCTTTTTCCGCGCACTCATTCCCACGCCATTTGTTATTTGGTTTTTTTATATATTTGATATAGAGGAAACGGGAGCGACGGCCGCTGGTTTATTATGGGCCATCGCATATTTCCCATACATTCGCATTATATCCACAATCACGGAAGTTTGGAGAGGATCGAAATTGGTTTGGTCATCATTCATTCCAAATCAGGGCATTTGCTTGGCTCTCCATTTGATTGGCTCTCAGGAAAAGGGCGGGGCCGGAATTCAATGGGCCAACTTTTGGGATGGGACGACAGAGAAAGATCGATTTTCCATTGGAGACTCCTGTTGTTGCATGATCATCAACGGCCTTCTTTTCATGTCCGTCGCATTTTACAATGAACTGGTTTTCCCGGGGGATTTTGGCGTTCCTCTCCCGCCTTTTTATTTATTCACTGTAAGTTCAAACACAAAGACAAATACAAACTATTTAATATTTGACCAAAACCAAAACAAGATCCAGAATTGAATTTACCCGCGTGGTTATTTCTTATTTAGCGATGGTATTGGACTGGACAACCAAGAGACAAGGAAAAGGACATCAAACTGAATTCAAAATCAAAGGCCGGGAAATTCAATTTCAAATTGGGGCTTGTACAAATGGAATGCGAACAGTTGAAAGCCGTTGTGGAAATTCGAGGACTCACAAAAGTGTTTGGCGCCAAAATCGCCGTGAATAATTTGAACTTGAGAATGTTTGAAAATCAGGTGACGTCATTGCTTGGGCATAATGGAGCCGGGAAAACGACTATATTTTCCATTCTAACGGGTATATAAAAACCACCACAAATCCAAAACCATAGGACGAGCACACAGCGTTTCTATATTTTTCTATGTGTGTTTACGAATGTTTGAAATGTTTGAAATGTGGCGGGTGATTGTTTGTGGGAAGGTTTGATTCGGTCATCGAGTGGGACGGCCATCGTCAATTCCTTTGACATTCGGCGGGATATGAAAAGTGGACGCGGGAGTTTGGGCCTCTGCCCCCAACACAATATTCTATTTGACAATCTGACGGTTGAAGAACATTTACAGTTCTTTTGTATGGTAATTCCACTTTCATTTCAATGACAATAACAATAATGAGAAAATCCATCTGGGGAGTTTTGATTCTCATTGTTGATTGATTGTCCATTGTTGATTGTGATTGGTGTAGTTGAAAGGTTGCGATAAGGCGGAGACGATGGAAGAAATTGAGCGAATGCTGGACGTCCTCAATTTACACGACAAACGAAGTTCGGAAGCCAAAAGTCTGAGCGGCGGAATGAAACGAAAATTATCCGTTGGGATCGCTTTTGCCGCCGGCTCAAAAGTAAACACAAACAAACAAACAAAATCCTCCAGACAAATTAGGAATTAAATGTGTATAAATGTGTGGATTTGGATGGGGATTTTGTGTGGTACAAAATAGGTGGTTTTATTAGATGAGCCAACGGCTGGGATGGACATTGAAGCCCGACGATCCACTTGGGATTTAATCCAATCCGAAAAAATGGGGCGAACGGTCCTCCTCAGCACGCATTACATGGAAGAAGCCGGTTTTTAAATGCAATTTATCTTATCAATTATTCAATTAGTAATTAGAATTTCAAGTCATCACGTGACGAAATTGAATTTCCTTGAGCTTGACAGATTTACTTGGTGACCGAATCGTGATATTGGCGGATGGTCAACTTCAGATTTGTGGCACTTCTCTCTTTCTTCAGTCGCATTACGGTACAACAAAAAACCCCCCAATTTTCATATCTTTTTGGCGCTCTGTCTGAAAAACTACGGCGAGGAAGTGGATTTGATATTTTAAATCCAAATTTGGCGGGGTGTCACAATTTAAAAAAGGTGGGGATTATAATCTGACGATCGTCAAAGGTGAAAAATGTGATGTTCGTGGAATCCGGGGAATAATTGAGAATTCCATCCCGTCCGCCATTTTGACGCAGAATGTTGGCTCCGAACTCAAATTCTTGTTACCATCCGCGGAAATCGATAATTATTCCCATCTTTTCCAGGAATTGGAGCAACAAAACAAGGCCGAGTTGGGAATTTGCAGTTTTGGAGTGGAAAGTACGACCATGGAAGAAATATTCCTCAGGTCAGTTTAATCCATTTTGGAAAGCAGTGAAAGTTAACAATCTTGATATTTTTTTGATTGTGGTCATCTTCGTTTTCAATGTTCAAAAGAGTTGGAAATGCCGCAAAAGAGCAGAAAGGAAAATTTGGGAAAACGTCGAAGCGACCACCAGCAGAAATGCAAATCCAATCGCAGTCGTTGGTGTCCATTCAAAATGGAAATCAGTCAAATGTGCATTCAATCTAAAGAGAAATGAGGAAAGATGAAGAGAAACGAAATTCCGGCGTCCAATTGCTCCGTCAACAATTTGGCCCGATGCTTCGAAAGAAACTGATCGTGACGCGTCGGAGTTGCGATTTGGCCATTTTTCAGGTCAGCCCACAAAATTAAAGCAATAAAGAGAATTTCATGGAGGAAAATTAGAAAATGGTGACATGAATTGTCCGACATTTTGTAGATGATTTTGCCTGCTGGGATTTTAATGTTGGTCTTTTTCTGTTGTGGCAAACTCCCGGGCATGGAAAAACCAGATCCGTTGCTTATTCAACAGGACAAAGTAAATACACAACCGACAATTCCTGTTTAAACAGTCTCAATTTATCAATTGATCAATTAAATTGTTCCTGATTAGCTTGTAAAAAATTGCCCGTACTATCCGCAGTTTTGTCTTTGTCGTTTTTGAAGGGTTCTTTGATTTTGTCCGGTTTTTGGATGATCCTCATTTGTGACTCAAATTCCAATTCCAATTCCAATTCGGATTCGGACATTTGCAGTCATTTAAAGTTCTTCACACAGCAAAATACGGGATTGAAAATTCACCAACTGCTGGACGAGGAATCTTCTGTTTCCGCTTTTGCACTGGAAAACGTGAGCTCAATTATTCTTCGCCGATTCATTCTTGCTTTCTTTTAAATTTAACAAATTACTGCTGACTCCAACATTTTCTAATACTGACAAAAATTCTGTGAAACACAGTTGGAGGAGGATCAAAGGAAATTTTCGGGGAAGTTTGTGTTGGGCGTGGAAATTCATTTGATGGGGAATGCATAGAAACTGAACGGAAGTGGACGACCGGAAGTGATTGGCTATTTCAATAATGATTTGTTCCATACTCCGCCGATCCTCCTCAATTTCTTCACCAATTGTCTCCTCCATCATTTCGGGAGGAGAGAAATCTCGATTGGCGTCATCAATTCCCCCTTTGACTTGACGGCTTTGGATAAATTCAGCAGTGGGAGCAGCAGTAGCACTTTGGATACGCCAACAGTCATTGGTTTTTCTTCCTGTTTAGGATTTTCCTTCCTCTCTGCCGCTTTCCTTCTTTTCCCAATGCAAGAATCTCAATGCAAATCTCGACATCTTCAACTCCTCGCCGGCGCTCACAAATCCGTGTTTTGGAGCGCCAATTTCCTCGTCGATTTCCTCTTGTTCTTGATGGGGAATTTCCTGAATCTTGCCGCCATTGCTTCTTTAGCCAAGGGAAACGAGGATTTCCGTGACTTTGAATTGCTTCTCAAGGCATTTTGGTTTTCTGGACTCTTTGCCGTTTCGAGTCTCTTTTTCGTCTACTTTTTGTCCACGATTTGCCGGAAACCAGCGACGACTTACGCCCAACTTGGAGCTCTTCAATCCGTCGTCGGTTGTTCCACAGCTAACTTGAAAAACAAACCCTTGTATATACTTTTAATGCATTTTTATTTATTTATTTAATTTATTTGCAGGAATTTCCGCCATCACCGTGAGCATTTTTCTGAGCACTCCGGATTTTGATTTGAAATGGTTGGCGGACTGGATTGATGAAGTTTGTACTTTTGTGCCCGTGTATGCGCTGAGTTACGGCTTTTCTCAACTTGCTTATCATCATCAACTTCATGTGAGCTGTAAAGAGCTCAATTTGAACATCCTTTGTGAACAAAACCCTGAAAATCCATGCTGTCATTTAAGTACGAAATTTGAATTCCGGCGCCATTTCTCTCATTAATTAATTGTGTATATTTTAAATTTGAATGCGCTTTCTTGGACTCGAATTGAATTGAATGGATATTCGATTTGATTTGGCAGTGCACAGCAGTTATTTTGCATGGAATTTGCAAGGGATCTGGGAAAAAGTGTTTGGGCTCCTCGTCGTCGGTTTCATTTCCCTGCTTCTTCTCGTTTGTAAAGAAATCGATGCGATGAGGAAAATCAGGCGGCGTTTGGGACACTTTCAATTGAAGATTCCATTCACGATTTTTAAGCAAAGTCTCTACGATTTTTCACCAGAAAATTTAGGTCAGTCCCAATTTCTGGGCAAATAATAAAATTCAGGGGGGTTTCATAAACAAAATTGCGTGTGTGGATCACTAATATTTTTTGGACGGTCCAATTCTGCGGGAATGTGTCTAAACGTGTAGTTCCGATGGAGTCGATTGATGACGATGTGGCGGATGAGAACAAGCGAATAAATCAGTCGGAAGTGATGACACTCAGTTTAACGGACAATCTCATTCTCAAGTATTTGAAGGATCCCGCATATTTTCATCTTCACATATACCAGCAGTCATGTTCAAAAAGCCTTAATTAAGGACGAATGGGGCATTCTTTTCTATTTCCATTGGTTTAGAAATTTGAGCAAGGTGTACAAGAAAACATTCGTGGCCGTTGATAATGTGAGTTTGGGCGTGAAGAAAGGCGAGATTTTTGGTTTGTTGGGGATCAACGGAGCCGGGAAAACAACGATATTTAAAATGCTCACGGGCGACATGTCAATCAGTTCCGGTGACGCGTTCATCAATTCCCATTCGGTCAAAAGGGATTTGAAGAAAGCGCATCCGCACATTGGCTATTGCCCTCAATTCGACGCCTTTCTCGAGCAACTCACAGGAAGAGAAACTCTGAGAATGTTTGCGGAATTGAAAGGGATTGGAAATGAGAGGATTTCTGGATTGATCGAGCAAATCTCGGAAAATCTCCTCTTCACAAAGTTCCTGGATAAACCAGCTGGTTCGTTTAGTGGCGGGAATAAGCGGAAATTGTCCAGTGCCTTGTCCATGCTCGGCCGACCCTCCATCATTTTCCTGGATGAACCCACCGCAGGTTCGTCAGTTGTCCTTGTCAGTACTTCAAACTTCAAAAAACAGATGGATCCAGCAGAAAAGAGGATCTATAGCGATTGTCAATGGTTTATTTTTGTAGGGATGGACCCGGAAGCGCGTCGTCACGTCTGGAACGCAATCAGTCGAGTCCGAGACGATGGAGCTTCCGTCGTCCTCACGTCACATCTGATGGAGGAATGCCAAGCTCTTTGTTCCAAATTGGGGATCATGATCAAAGGTCAATTCAAATGTTTGGGCTCCTCGCAGCATTTAAAGAGCAAATTGGGGCAAGGTTTTTCCCTCACTGCTCAAATCCCTCTGCCGTCGTCACAGCGACCACGAAACCAGATTGAAATTGATCCAGCAGAACCTTGCTCCAACCGGGATTCGGAAGAGAAATCCCATGTCGATGCAGAGGCTGATGCTGATGTGGATCCATGGGAAGTTTTGATCAAGGAATTCACCGCATTTGTTACTGAAAAGTTTCCCGGTAAATTCAAAATGTCTCCAATCAATTGACACTTTTTTCTCCCAATTAAGACGAATCGTAATGACATTTTTGATTCTTTTACTATAAACAATTGTGTAGGGTGCGAATTGAAGGATTCGCGCAGGGGTTTCCTTCAATTTCATTTCCCCACGGAGAATACGCCGTGGTCCAAAATATTCTTCACAATGGAACAAGCCAAGAAAATGTTCAAGTTGGAGCAATACAGTGTCGGTCAAATCTCACTAGAAAACGTTTTCTTTGACTGCATACAAAAAGCATCAGAATGACGATTGAAATCCACACCTCAACGCCTATAAGAAATGCCAAATATCACAGTTCTCGGAAATCTCTCGTTAGGTTTTGATTCATTTGACAAAATAAGAAATCCAAAAATGACTGCACAACATTTATAAATTTAAATTGGACGCTCAACATGATATAAAATATGATAATTATGATTATCGATTCTTTTCCAAAGAGCATTCTTTATATTTTGCACCATATCAAATTCCCAATCAAATCAAAATCAAATCCTGTGGAGTCTGAATATTTTTTCTGATAAAAAAATACGGTTGGCAGTTCAGTCGTCAGAGTTTCATTCAGCTAATTACTTAAATTATTAATTCCGTAACGGTTTACTCTATATAATGATAATGTGCATATACAGTGTGACAAAATTATTTATGGACAGTTTCTCATGACAAAATTTACCGACGGTTGTTTTACATGTGCGTACATATTAAGCTTAATATGTACTCCCATGTAAAACAGCCATCGGTAAATTTTGTCATAAGAAACTGTCCAGAAATAATTTTGTCACACTGTATATGCTGTAGATTGCAAGCGTAATAACTCATATAGTCTAATGATTTAGACCGGCTCTCGGAATGGGCTTGCGAAGGTTCAATTCCCCTTGAGTTCTATATTTTTTATCTCTCACTTCGTTATATATATACACTTTTGGAGCTGGTCACTTGGAGCTTTCGACTCGTATATTACAGAACGCTCCTCCACCGGAAATCCAATCCTATCCCAAACCCAGCGACCATTTCCGTCCAATGACCGCTCTCGCCCTCACCCCAATTCAAAATCC
>JAIUND010002905.1:0-18992 GCA_034699125.1 Gisinianus flammeolus | reverse complement strand
CGCCAAACAGCCGAGAATATTCAAGGCGCTATAACTCAGAATCTAGGTTTACGTAAATGGTCCCTTTTCTTACGGTGCTCTACATATATGTATAAAAATGTACTTTCTTTTGTACTTTCTTCTGTACTTTCTCTTTTGCTTTGTGGTGCACGCAGGTTGTAACAGCTACTGCTGCCTGATTGTCCTGTGTCTCTTTTTCCCGTTCATCGCCGTGTACATTTGTCGAGGTTGCGGATGCAGTTTATTCATCAATTTGGTTCTTTGTTGCTTTGGTGGACTTCCGGGCATGATTCATGCTCTCTGCGTTGTTTGCCAGGACGACAAAGCTGGAGCCATTCCCCATGCCACATAAAATCACATCTCATCCTCCTCCTCATCTCACCACATACAAAATCTATATAGAATGTATATCACACTAATTGTAAGATATATATATATGTATTTGAACATTGACTTTTACTCGCCATCCTCCATTCAAATTAAATTCCTCAATATATATAGTCAATAAAATTAAATAAGATCCAACCAACAAAGACATAATAATATGAAGTTGACATTTTTTGTTTTTTATTTCCTTTATATAGAGACACAAAATCAAAAATCATCAGTTTTTTCCCCGCCATTGGACTTTTAATCATCTTAAATTTCCACTGTTTTGCTTTTTTGTACATTTTTATGCCTGATTTTGATTGGATTGTACATAGAAATGACCGAAAGTGCATGTCCAGTGTCCACATTGGGATTTGGAAAGAAAAGCCATAGGAAAAGTATACGTACATATGAGAACATTTCCGATGGGAAATGTTTCCCAGATTCATTTCATCACATATATGTGATTGTGGTTTTGCGGTGGGACGAAAACTGCCTTCATTTGCTGCGAATTCGTCATTTGATTAAAATTATGACAGAACTATAATGAAGGCAAAATAAAAATAAATAAGTGGTTTAAAATATGTATTAAATCCTTCAAGGAAAACTGTGGACTCGGAATTCAATTTTGACCGGAAGCTCGCGGCTGACGATTCAATCATTTAGATTGAAAACACAAAACAAAAACAAAACAAACTCGCCGTTTGAATTAAGATTCCCTATTGAATTAAATTGTGAATTTCTCTGTTTTTCCTCGAGGAAGCCTTTTCCCTTTAATTTTACATAATTTTCCTGTCCTGCCAAAGACAAAAAAAGTCAAAGGAAAACAAGAACATATATTTTGCTCGTGTGTGCAATTACAATACGCAAAATATAGAATACGAGAATTTCCACATATGAATTAACTTGACAATTTAATTTACACGGCTCAAGTTTGTTTTTATAATACTAATTATTCTATATATTTAATTGAAATTGTAAAATTGTGAAATGGCTGAACAAAAAACCGTTTTCATCCTCGTTTTCATCCTGGTGACTTTCCTGGCCCGTTTTGGTCACTGTCAAACGAAGAACGTGACTCGGACCGTGACGACCCCACGTGACGAGCCTAATCATAATCATGATCATGATCATGATCACCATGAGGATCCTGACCACAAACATTCAGAGGAGGAGGAGGAGGATGGAGGAGATTCGCCTCAGGATTGTGAGCCGTTGACTCCCGATTGGGTGGAATCCTTAAGCTGGCCACTCCTAGAACTGTCGACGGTCGCAAGCTGGGATGGAAGTCGAACGAAAATCCAAGTTAGCTCGAGGGATTTCCGGGGTTCGAGTGGCCTAGTGGATTTGAATGCCACCCAGAAAGAGATCACAATCAAGTGCAGTGCACGATATCCCGTGGATTTCACCTTCCACGGCCATTTGGTAATAAAAATACATAACACTAATCAATTAATCAACTAATCACCACAATCAATAATTTAAAATCATGTCGAAATTCAATTTTCTCTCTCATTTCATGTGGTCTGCGTTTAGTCAAATAGAGAGATTCAAGTGACGGATATTGAGCGGATTCAGCCCTCCTGCTTCTCAATCACAGCCCGAGTGGACGCGGACGAGAAAGTGACAGGGAATTACAGTTGCATTTCCACTCAGAACCCGGCCATTCGCTCCTCCCTCTATGTCTACGTGACGCCTTCATTTCCCGGGTATTTGCTTCATCGGGGTCAGAGGGAGTTGACGGTGAAGCCGAGGCTGTCTGAGGATCGTCTGACCATCCCTTGTGCATCTTCCAATCGGAATGTGACCGTTCAGTTGAGGAAAAAAGAGGGGAATTTGGAGGATGATTCCCATCATCACGAAGTAGTAGTAGAAGAACAACAAGGAGAAGAAGAAGAAAAGGAAAAACAATGGAAACTCGTAGAGAGAAGCAACTCTGTTTGGTATAATCCGAAAATCGGATGGATTCTTAAAGTCAACCCCACTGTGTTCGGTCTCTACCGCTGCTCGTCCAATGGTGTGGATAATGTCACCGTTCGCGTCATTCCT
Source organism: Gisinianus flammeolus (assembly GCA_034699125.1). Classification (NCBI taxonomy): domain Eukaryota; kingdom Metazoa; phylum Arthropoda; class Collembola; order Symphypleona; family Katiannidae; genus Gisinianus; species Gisinianus flammeolus. The sequence goes on along the minus strand of JAIUND010002905.1, from coordinate 16,574 downwards.
CACGAAGGTATATTCGATCATTAGATACATTGAGCTTCAATATTCAAAATTCAAAGATTTTTCTTTTCTCACACATGTGGATAAGATTTTTATATGGGTATTTTTTTTGTTCTTGCTCACACCACAGGCTATCGAGTGACGCCACAAACGGTGTTGGTGGCTCTCCAGGAGAATGAACAGTTCAAAGTCAAATGTGAAGCACGTGAGGAAGTGGAGTTGGATTTTGTTGGGACTCATTTCAATCTGGTGAAGAACTTGACGACATTGCCATCCAGTTCCACCACGCCGAGGATGAACGTTACTGGAATCCAGAGTCAGAAGAGTCCATTGAAATCCCGTCTGTTTTCCGTCGAGATTGAGACGGAAAAATTGAAGAGGAGTCAAATTGGTGGAAGTGTCACTTGTCGGAAAGTTGGAGGCGGTGCAAATGGGACTGGATCAAATTTACACACTTGGAGTAAAACCAAATCCATATTTAAGTATATACTTATCAATCTTATCATTATTATTGTATGTATATATACAAATCCTGATTGAAAGGTCATTGGGGATTTATGAATATTTTCAATATTTTATGGAAATATAAAATATATAGCCCTGATGAATGCGTCTCGAGCTGGACAGGATGACAATGGCAATAGTCACTTTTCTCCGGTGATAGCTGCTTGTGCTCGGAAAGGGAATCTGGATGACATCAAATCCTACGAATGTAGCAGCTGGATCGAGTGCAGAATGCGACAGTGTCAACCATACGTATAAGAAATTAATCATGAAATCAGAAAATATAATGGAAATTAGGGTATGTATGTACTTGGGTTTTTACAAATTATATTGGCGTGTTATCGGTATAGGATTCAGAATGTGAGAAGAACGACTTCTGTGTGGAGGATTCCAATTCGGATAAATCAATAAGTAAGAAATGCCCTTCCAGTGCCATTCTCCAGTGCCATTCTCCAGCTGATGCACCGTTCTCCTCCATGATTTACTTTACCGGGTTGAAAAGTCAACGGAGAAGTAATAATAATAATAATTATTATTATTATTATTATTATTACATATTATGGTTATGAAATACCCAAGAATTTTCCAAATTCAATTAAATGAATAGGTTGACATGATGATTGTTATTGTTTTTGTGGTTTTTTGACAGTCACGGACTGGACAAAAGTTCCCGAGGAGGAAATCCTGGACTTGTCCATAAAAGATCTGCATATGAAACAACTATCCAATTCCAAAGTACAGAATGTGTCTGGACATGTGGGTTGGGGGACTTTTGCTTGTCGTGGATCCAGCTTTGTGTTCTCTAGGTATTTTCACTGGGTGGTCACGGAGATGGAGCATGGTGACAATGGGAAAGGAGAGGAGACTCAACGTCCCATTTCAAAGAGTAAAAATACTATACATGTGTACTATTAAAAGCTCAATTAATCTTTTTTTTTGTACAGGTGAATAATTCTGTAAATAATTTGGTAGATAAAGTGTCCCATTTGTGGGACAAGACGAGGAGCGTCATTCGGAGTGAAGTTGAGCTGGAGATAACTGAGAAAATGAGGAAAGTAAGTTGCATCGCACCCATTTGGAATTCTACAGAGAGCAAAACAGTGAGCAAGAATTACATTGAGAGTAAGGACATGAAATTTTAATACTACCAATTCCAGTTAGTTTCATTATTATTGCATAAGCAATACGTGCATTAGGTAAATATATAGTTTTAAGTTTTAATTAACTACGTTCTGGTTTGATTGTGGATTTTTTTAGTGGAAAAAGAAATCCAAGCTTTACTGTTACATCAGGAGGCGTCCAATTTGGGTGGTAAAGGAAAACCGAGCGGGGCAGAGAAATTGATGAGCGACTTTACCCGTCATTTAATTGTCCTGCTGGTAGTTTTCACTACCGTCCGGGCTGGAGTTTGAAATTTTTACTGTACAATACTGTACATAATTAAATTTTTGTCACAAGTAAATAAATAGCAATGTAAATATGTCAAAGAGTACTTGAATAAAATATTGGTAATCACAACACACCACCCCACAACTATATACAAATAACGGAATAGAGGCTATACATATTCATTCATATTTTTATAGAAAACAAGCTGGTGCTTTTTTATTCACAAGAATAAATTGTGTTATTTATGGAGATATTTACAATTTACATATAAAAGTGAAATGTTATTCATTGTTTGGCTGTAATCCGGGTATAGCACAACACGTAATGAAATATTATAAAATATCATTATATATTTAAATGGTAATAATAATTAAATATTTAATATTTAATGAATGTAAATGTATAACGAAAAAAATTGTGCCCATAAAATGTACAAGAAATGAGGAATTATAATGGTAAATGTTAAACAGAGACAGTTGATAAGATTTTTGGTTCTGATTCCGATTCCAGTTCTCCGGTTTCAACTTTGGAGTCTGGATCTAGAGTTGAAGACGACGATTATTGACACATTTGTGGACGGTGACGAGATTCTCATGCGAGGGCCTCACCTTTGCTGATCTGCATTGACAATTATCAAATTACATCATGAAAAAGATATTAATAAAACCATAAATCGCTTTGGACAGTTAATAAGTATTAACTCTCTTAGTTATGGAGTTTAAATATATGTAATTCAATGCTCACCCATGCTTCCAGGTACTCAATTTTACGCTCTAACGAAGTCAGTCTCTCATTCAAGTTAGCCAATCTTGACCTACAGCTCAAATCTGTAAAGAAAGAGAGAAAAGGATGAAATTAATGTATATTACATATATTTCAAATGTGATGTGTGACTCATTTCGCAAGTGATCATATAGACACTCCCTTTGACAAGTAGCTATAAAATTGACAGAGTCTTTATATCAAATGTGATAAAAGTGTGAATATCTAAATTAAACTATTAACAGGTTTTAATAAATACTTAATCAAAATTTCCATTATGAAATGTGAAAATTGTGCATACCAAAAGAATTTAGAAAATCAGCGATTCTTTTTATTGAGCCCGTGATGACTTCAATGTACTCTCGATTCGCCCAATCCTGTTGGATTTGCTTTTGGAAATCCTCTCGGTGTGGCATTATGATTGTTGTTGTGACCCCTCGACTCTGGATAATAATATAATTACTATTGTTGCTAAAGAATAAACTTTTCTCTAAAGAACCCAAAAATATAAAAAAATTAGCGACAACTTTTAGCAGAAAATAATAATTTTCCCGGTCTTGTGGATTTGAATCATCGCAGGATTTATTTGAGCAAAACCCGGTTTTGTAAATCGCGAGCACATTTTACATCATAACTTACGATTCATAATTAAGTATTCTTTAATTGTGATTAACTAAATCCAGTGAATGTGTGTATTAGCTCAATCAAAAGTTGTTTAATTTGAATAGGCACAAATTGTCGTCACAAGTTTTTAATAAAGTCTTTTTCCCTTTTTCTCTTGCATCGATATATAAATAACATAATTTATTTAATTGTATTTTGACATCTTGAAATATGGAAACGGAAACCACTACAACAAATCCGACTCGGGTTTCCGACAACTATCACAATGATGCCAAAATCAAACCAGAATTTCTTGTACCAAATGACCGTGTCAAAGAGAATGAGGACAAAACTATTGATAAAGATATTGAGGACTTACAATTAAAAGAAGAGCCTGCAGAAAAGAAACCAAAAGTTGAGGAAGAACCCTCGACAAAGCATCCATCTAAAAAGGACAGAAAAGGTTTGTCTATGATTTAATACACTTCGCAAATATAGTTTACTACTTCAATACAATAAATACTGTCATTTGATTATTATTCATGCGAGTTTGATTTGTCTTACCTTACAGGTCAAAATAAACATCGTCCTCGTCCCTTCAAGATCACCATCAATTCCAAATTGTGTCCTGGTCTCTGGAGTGGAGACTCTACATCCAAATGTCCAAATGGAAATGATTGTTCTTTCATGCACGACATACCGAGTTATTTAGGTGAGTTTAGTTATGCTATTTACATCATTATCAATTCAAGTTATGTTTGATAATCATTATAATTTGTAATTTGTAATCATGTTTGAATTATTTATTATTATATTTTGACAGAATCAAAAGAGAAAGCTTTTCTAGACAAACCATGTCCAATTTTCGCCACTTACGGAAAATGTCATCGAGGTCTGACTATAACACTATCATTTAATTGTACATTTTAAATAGTAATCCAATTTTGAATTTCCATTTTGCTCTCTTATCAAGTTTTCAACATTAATGTAATATAATTATATTTTATGTTTTTTCTTTTTCTGTATAATTTCTTTAGGTCTTGCCTGTGTTTATGCCACGAATCACATAGACGGTGATAATCGGAATACCGTAAACGAGGAATTGTGGGAGAAAATGAAATCCGAGTACGAGTCTCTACATCGAATTTTAATTGATAAGGATACACAGTGGAAATTACGGAAGAAAGGATATGACTTTAAAAAAATAGAGAAAATTGTCGAGAAGGTGTCGTTAAGTCTCAATAAATCGTCGAGTAGTATAGATTCAAAACCCAATTCCCATTCAAATGGTCAAGAAGATGGGAAGAATGAGGATCAGAAGGAAGAGCAGGAAGCTGGAGAGGACAAAAAAGAAGTGACGAATGGTGTTGTCAAAACGTGTGGTGCTCTAACCAATGAAGATTTAATCCCTTTAAAATTGGACGAGATCAAGAAGATTGATTGGAAAGATAAACTTTATCTCTCACCACTAACCACCGTGGGAAATCTTCCATTTCGAAGGATTTGTGTGGATTTTGGAGCGGATATTACTTGCTCGGAAATGTCTTTAGCTTCTTCCATTGTACAAGGGTCACAACATGAGTTTGCTTTACATCGCCGACAGTAATTTCATTTACTTCTTCAAATTCATTCAGAGTTATCATAATTATTATGCAGTAATTTAGTTTAATATCATCGATAAAGTTAATTAATATCTTTTTGTTTTGTTTTTTTTATTCATAGTCCCAGTGAGAAAATTTGGGGTAAGTTTTTCTTGGCTTTCACAACTATTTTAAGTAAAATTACTTTTTTTTACTTAATTTGACTCAATTTGATTCTGATTTAGGTGTCCAACTGTGTGCCAATAATCCCTGGATGGCAACAAAGGCGGCCAAAATTTTAACGGATGTGGGTGTCGACTATGATTTCGTTGATTTGAATATGGGATGTCCTTTGGATAACGTTTGCAAAATGGTAAAATACATTGTAGTAATAGTAATACATTACAGTTTACCGGTACATACATGGATATGTAATATGGATATTATGGAATGTCTTTAAGTATTTACTATTAATTTATGAAGGGTGCTGGAAGTGGTCTGATGAACCGGACGCACAAAGCCGAGTCCGTGATACACTCCATGGCAGCTGTCGTCGCCTCTTTGGGTAAACCTTTCACCGTCAAAATGCGAACAGGACTCAAAGTCGGACAGAATTTTGCTCATAATTTAATACCCATGTGTCGGGACGCGGGCGTGACACTCGTCACGGTAATTTATACTTTAATTTGATATTCTCTCCATGATTTTATTGAGATAATATGATTGTGAATACTATTCTAACTGTTGCGTTATTTTAATTTGTAGCTTCATGGTCGTACTCGAGATCAACGCTATATGAAATCTGCCAACTGGAATTATATAGGTACAAAAATATTCCTCTAATTTAATCTCGGTTATATTAATGCGGGTACAATAAAAGACTGGTTTACATGTATAACATTTTAATGGTTTTTTTGTTTTTTAAAAAGGGGAGTGTGTAAAAGTAGCAGATCCGATGCCCTTATTTGGAAATGGAGATGTCATGTCATGGGAAGAATATGAAGAAGATAAGGAACTTTCCAATGCCACAGGTATAGCTTGAATTATGACCTTTACAGTACAATTATAATCATTTTATCCGATATAAATAAATAATAAATATTAAATATTAATATACCGTATGTGAATTATAATAAATGATCGTGTATAGGTGTGATGATCGGACGGGGAGCCCTTATTAAGCCTTGGTTGTTCCAGGAAATAAAGGAGAGGCGATCTATTGACATGGGTTCTAAGGAACGACTTGAGATTCTTCAGCGCTACTGTAATTATGGCATGGACCACTGGGGCTCAGGTAAATGAGCAAACAATGTTTGTAGATAGACACAAAGCCCTTTAGTATTGAGATTTGTTTGCATGGTATTGTATATTATATACCTAATACGTATTTTTTTTTACAGATTCTCAAGGTCTGGAAACAACTCGACGTTTCCTTTTAGAATGGATGTCATTCTCCCATCGCTATATCCCTTATGGACTTCTCGTTGAACCCCCTCAAAAAATCAATCACCGACCCCCAAAATACTTTGGTCGAGATGAGATGGAAACTCTACTCGCGAGTACTCATGCCAAGGACTGGGTTAAAATCAGGTATTAATAATTAATTACAACTCGTAATTTTAATTTACGAGAGAAAAAAACGATTAATTATTGAATTGTTATTTAATAACAATTCAATAATTAATCGTTCTTTCTCAGCCTGACTACATACATATATCCAAAATCCAAACGAGATGGCTATAGACAAAGTCAATAGTCGGTATCGTTCAAGCATTCTTATTAATGTAATGGTATTTTTGATAGTACATACTTAGTATCCTTACTAGACTATCTGTATCCTTATTTAAATACCACATGATAGGAATTGCATGTTCGGTGGAGCCCCGCTGCAAACGAGAACGAACAGAGGTTCGGTCCCAGCGGGTGATGTACTTTCCAACATTTTTTTGGCTACTTTTTATTTTTCCGTTTTTTCCACGATTTGGACAGGTTTAAAGTCACTTCGTCGTTCAGGACTTACAATTAAGTTGAACGACTGAGTGACATTAAACCGTGGTGTTTTCTTTTTCTCTAAAATGACGAAATGATACCCGAGGGTGTCCGTGTATTATGGACATTGACTTTTTGGGTTATGCAACCAGGCCAGAAAAGGACACCCCTGTCCAGTCGAAGGCTGGACAGGGGTGTCCTTGGCCAGAGGGGTGTCCCGGGCACCTGGACATCACCTTGTCGGAGTATTAGATATTAGTATTTGAGTATTTGTGTGTGTCATTGAGTTCATTCCTTTGTAAATGGGTCAATTTTAGTGAGATGTTCTTGGGTCCCGTCCATGAGTCGTTCACTTTCATCCCCAAGCATAAAGCCAACGGTAATTTGTACTTTTTAATTTGATATTCTCTCCATGATTTTATCTCAATAAAATGACTGTAAATACTAACTATTGCTTTATTTTCATTTGTAGCTTGGGCTCAATAAAGCTTGGGCTCCATAGTCAAGAACCTAAAGAAAAGCAGAAATTTCTTCATTAAATGATTCTTGACCGTGTCATCGTTATATATTTTTGTGAGAATTTGTGGAAGTGGAAACGATGTGTAAGACACACAAAAACACGTTATCAAGTTAAATGTTAAAAGTTAAATGGAAGAGCAATAATTTTGTTTTGTTGACAAATACATGTTAAAATTTTAAATATAATAATAATACATAAACAATCCTTATGTACCTACTCACAATTTAGTTTCTACTTCATCAACGTTAAAGTGCATATAAAATTTCAAAATGTATATGCATATTCCTACTCGTATTATATGTGTCTGCAGTATGCAGAGTTACTCGAGGACTGCAAGTTACAGTCTAAGTACATATTTATATAATTATATTATGTATGACAATGGACAATTTCAACAATGAGGCACCATGAAATAATACAAATTGACAACTTGCCTACACCACATTGTCGGTCGCCTTTTTGACCAATAAAATTTATTAAATTATATATTTACTGTTTTAATATTTGTTTGTAATGGTTCATTTAAGAAGTATAAGGAATAAAAATGTATTGTTATTATTTACAGATTAACGAAATTCAGCACTATGTCAAATCCAATTTATTTCCTTCTTTGTGCTTGTGATTGATTGATGATGAACGTAGTTAATGCGCAAACATTTCCCTATTATTACATCATAAAAATATGGCGTTTGAATGTAAAAGTATATACGCGAGAGTTTTATCACATGAATATTGTTTTCACAAGTGACTTGTGGCTTCGTATGATTTGACTCGTGGCAGCAGCTTAAATCAAAAACTCTCGATAGATTTTTTGCATTTAACTTTCGTTTTTGGAATTGATTAAATTCGCCATGATGGACAAATGTCCACTTGCTGTCATTTCATCTCTTGGAGTTCTGGGTGAGCAGATTTTCCATGTGTGACTGCGTTTAGTAAGTCACCACTCAATAATAGTATGGAATTTTAGCAATGTAACAGTGCAATCCCTTAATTAATTAACTGTATAATTGATTGCAATTATAGTTTCAAATGGGTGGATTGTCCAGATAAAGGAACTCCAGCCAAACCCTGTGGCTGGTACGAAATGAACAAATGCACAGGGTATAGAAAAAATATTATATGTATATATTATTTCGCATCTTCTTCTGATTATTCGGATTTTTAATAAGGTTGTAATTAAATATTAAATATTACATGATGTAAATTTATTTAGTGGGAAACGGAAGAAGCGTTCTGAAGAAATTGAGGAAATGAGACCAATCGAACCGACAATGATTGGACCGGAAGTCCTTCCATTCATCGGTTTTGCCTACGAGACATTGTAAAATATTGAAAAAAAATTAGTCATTAAATATTTCAAAAAGTCAAAATTGGAGATCTCAATAAAAATCTTTTGTTTTTTTTTATTACAAATTGACAAATTGACAATAAATTATTCGTAAACATAAAAGTGCATATGGAAATTTTGAATGTTTTGACTGTTTTGAGCTTGAGCTGTAGGATTCGTTCAATTTAAGTGCATTATATATAAGATATTTACAGTATTTCACAGTGTTTCGAATGACTTTTGCTGTTGTATAGTCGACTGCGCACATTGTAATAATGACGAATGAAATTGATGGGGGTAATTAAAATCTCGTCAAATGAGAGAGGAAAGGAAAGTTTCATTATTTCATTTGCCATTGCCATGATAAATATGGGGGGAGAAGAGGGGTAGGAAATTGGAGAGGATGACGGAAGCAAAGCTCATGGGACAATCCGTCATATAGCTGTAGCACAACGTTTTTTTCCTTCCCATCCTCTCAGCTTTTAAATACGGCCGGAAACATTCATCGTCCAGTCCTAAACTCGGAGTGAGGAAAAGTCGAATGAGTTCAAATAGGACACTCGCATTCGTGAAATGAGGTTTGAAACTGAGGATGGAGTGGATTTCACAAATTGTCCGGAGAATACAGGCATGAGCGACGGATTGCGTCACTTCCATCGTCCGAGCAGCCAGGATTTCTAATATATAGTATATAATATTTAATAATATGGATATACAATTAAGTAATTAATCAGTCTCATTCCCTTCATTCAGTTTTTTATATTGAATTTCATAAGGCTTTGGATTTGTCTTACCAAGTTGATTGTAGAGGAAACATCTGGTAAATAAAATATCAACAAAATAAAAGTTACACACATTTACAAGTATATATGTGTACTGCATAAGACTTTCTGGTGAAATTGCTTTAGTATATACCGTAAATGACATAACATAATAGAGGACCCCGGGCACAATTAATAATGAAACTTTTTCCCCCGCCTACTATTTGAGACCCGTGCACAATTAGAGCCCCGTCTACTATTATTTAAATTCAAATCAAGGGTGATTAAATCAACAAACGGACAAGAAAAAGTCAGACAATCAAATCGAGAGTGCGTTTGGGATGTTTGTATGCGCATTTATTTTGTCGTTATGAGCCGTTGATCTAATTTAGATGACGTAGGAATATTCCTGTCGCTAAGTTTTCTTTCCTATTTCCCTTCATCGGTAAAACGTTTTGACTTTAAAGTCAAAATATTGTGATCAACAGCGGAAATGAAAGCGCCAGTAACATAGTTGTGAGTGTGCTGGGCAAAGACAAAGGAGAGTCTGTGCATGTGTATTCATATGTGTCTGTATATATATACTGTCTGGCTCTTTTATGGACCCGTCTACAAATAAAGCACCGTCCACTATCTCAATTTTCCCTTTTCCCCCCGTGCACTATTATAAACCCGTCCACAAAAAGAACACCGTCCACAATTTTGTCATTTACGGTAGGTAGAATATAATGTATTTACCGTTCATATCCAATGAACTCTGTTTTACTCCCACCATTCTGTGACCGCTCTTTTGCTCCTTCGGATGCAGCTTCCGGTTTCCCTCCCAATCCGGGTATCAAGGGCTTTTCTCCCAATCCGGGTATCAAGGGTTTTCCAGGTTTCTCAGGCTTCCAGGGTGGTTTGGGCTTGTTGTACACGTGATTGGCAAAAACATCCAGGTCAACTGTATATATGTACCAACAAAAACACATGTTATTATGTATTGAATCTTCTTATATATAATGATGATGTGGTGGAATTAAAATATTAAATATAATGCTTATATACAAGTGATGGGGATTTCCACGACGGCGTCCATAATGATCCCTTCAGGTTGAAAGAAAAAACCCGGGAGGACATTGGGTCGAGTCACCTGAAAGGACAAACTGAGTTGACTCCCCTCCGGGATCCTTAATCTCCGTCGAAACTTTGTATTCTTGTCGTCATTGTTAATGTCAATGTTTACTTCATCTTCATCGTTTTTGTTTTTATGAGGTTGATTATGTTGATGTTGATGTGGAGGTTTGGGATTTGAAGGAGGATGGAACTGATGGAATTTGTTGTAAATTGCCTCTGCTTTATTATCCCCATCGATTTCGATTTCATTGCCAATCAAACTGTGATGACTTGGACGACTCTCCTGTCTGATTTGACTCTTTCGTTGATGTTCCTTTTGATGTTTCTGTTTTTTCTGTTTCTTCTTTTCAAATGCCGCTTGGATTTCATTTTGAAGCATCGGGCCCAGATTTGTTGCGTCGGCCACGTCCGAAACGTAATTGAGCACCTCGTCAAACTTCTGAACGTTGTTCAACTCACTCTCAGCTTCCGTTTCTGTCTCAAATTCATTTTCACTATCCTCACTATTATCCATACTATTGTAAATCTCACTTTGACTTTGACTTTCAAGTTCAAGTTGTTCAGAGTCCAAATCCGAAGCTCTCACCATCACAATAATCCGGGTATAAATGAGTAGAAGAAATAATAACAAGAGGATTCGGGCTGAGAATAATGAAGAAACTGAAGGAAATCGAATGATTTTTTTCATTCTTCATTTTTTTAAGTTGTTTACTCACAAAACTCCAAATGTGGAGATTTCCCTTCACTAGAATTACGAAAATTCGGTTTCACGGCAAACATTATATTTGCTCATCTTCCCACATACAGACACAATTTTCACTGATTTTTCAAGTAAAGTTGTGCTCACACATGTGCATGCACAAACAATTTTCTTTAACTTTTGACTGCGGAGTATTATATATAGGAAATGTGAGACTTTGGTCAAAATCGAGTGGAGCAAACGAAAAACGATCTCGAGTAGAGGTAAAAATGGTGATGACTTTTACGGTTATCCTCTCTCTCTCTATTTTCCAAAATAATTGCAATTAAATTTAAGATGGGATTGATTCAATTTGTGTCGTGATGTTTTGACATGCGGAGTATAATTAGTGATGGGATTTTAAAAACATTAACCTATTAACTGGCTCTCCATTTAATCTAACCACTCAAAATCAGCTTCGGCAAAACGGTACTGGTTGTACTCATCTGTAGTTTGTATATAGCCTTCTATAATTGATCTAATTGGTCCTTTGCTCAAACCCTTACCCTAATTACATGGTCATTTAATTTGGACTTTGGAGTGTTGTATAGTTCATATTATGGAGAGGAAAGTGGGGATTCTTTTTTATGCAATAATAATTTTTATTCATTTATATTCATGGATGAGACACACACGGAGAGAGAGTGAGAGAAAACAAACAATTCAATTCAATTCAATGCAATGGAATTTATACATGCTAATTTTTTAGATGGTACACACTTTTTACACATTATTAGTTATTAGTACTTATTAGTCGTAAAATTCGTAATCGGAATCGTATATATTCGTAAGGATTACGCTACACAGTACACACTGTGGAGAAAACACGGATTATAAAAACATACATTAATTATGGGAATTATATGATTAATTTCATATACCACAGAGTACAGCAGACAGAAGACAGATAGATATATGTATATACTTACAGACAAGTCAATTCAATTCTACGAAATGTTCAACATTGCGACACTTTAACAACACACACACACACTCGAAACTGAGGTTATTTATGATGAAGAGGGAAATATTATATGATTGTTGTATTTTGCTAACCGCGAAGTAAGTACCGAAAACGAAAAAATATGATGTGTCGGGTAAATTCACGTTCGACTCATCATTATTTGGATTGTTTCCGTGATTTTAGCCCGTCCGCATTGTCCTTCTGTGACGATGGGAAATCAAAATCAGGTTAAATACGAAAAATAAAGAACTATATAAATCTATAGACAAATAAGATGTAATAAAAGTTTAAAGAGCTATATCCTTACGAATTTAGCTGGGAGGGATCGTTTCCGGGTGGACCCGAGTTTTTCCACAGTCGGTCCTCCAGCAGATTTCGATAAGGATTTCCGTTTTGGCCTTGGTGTGGATTTCCGTTGGGGTTTGGCTGATGTGGATTTGTGTTGGAGTTTTTTGGGGGTGGGGGTGGATTTAGTTGATTTTTTTGATTTAGAATTACGTTTCGATGGGATTTTCTTGTTAGAGTCGCTGGAGGACAGGGGAATGTCGACGGGAGCCTCATTGTTTATTGGTAGAGCACTGGAACTGAGATTTTGAGCCGTTTGTAGGACTTTCCGAGCAGCTCGACGCCGAGTTATAGGCGGGCGTGGGCTGGAATTGGACTATAGAATAAAATTTGAAAGAAGAAAATGAGGATTTTACGTTTTTTTGAGGAAATATGTATATGAGATGAAATTGAATACAACTACATAATTGAGAATGGAGCTGCTGTGTTAATTATAGTATACCGAAGTGATTTCCTTCATGGCAGCTTCGAAGAGCTCAGCACCTCGACTGGGATTCGACATTCCAAATTCCCCGATGCTTTCCCGTGTGAAAGGAATCAGCTGCTCCACTTTCACCGACTGCCTATATATGTATAGAAAATTACCCCGAAATGAATGTATGATTTATGATTTACTCTGTGTCTGTATACTGTTAATTTTATTATTCGATTCGAGTGGGGAGCAAAAAGTTTTTAACATACGAGTCGTAAGTTCCATAAAACTGCACAGTAAATTTCGAATCATTCCGTTTCTGTACCACTTGAGCTGGCCAAGGTTGAGAACAGTTTTTGGTTCTAACAAATACTTTATCACCGACTTGGAAACCCTCCAAGTTGTTTTTCTCTGTGGTATTTTCCACGACTGCATTGGTCACTTTTTTAGTACTCGGTTTTCTGCCCATTATATTTCCCTGATTTTCTTTTATATTTTGATATCTGTCAAGGCACGCAGTAACAACGATAATAATAAACACAGTAACAACAGTATATATATGAAGTGAAATTTAAAAGTGAAAATGAAAATCACTTGTGAATCTGAATATAACTTGTTTGGACTATATTGAGTGTAACTTACATGAAAAAAAGTTTTGAGAGGTCAAAATCAATCCCAGGTCACACAGTCCAAATCACTCAAATTGTTCGAGAAAATGTAGATAATTGAAGAAAAGTTGGAAAATTGATTACTAGATATTGTAAACTGAAAAAAGTTGACGGACAGAAATTATTTTCATGCTTCCCGCTGGCGCTTCACTTTACACTTGACGATCGATGGAATATATTTATTTTATTTTTATTTGCAGTGTCAATGGAGACGGTCAGAAAAGGCGGAGGCGGAGGGTTTCCATCAGTGATGACTTTTCGAATGCTACCGCGCAGTATGCAAATGGGCGGAGTTTCGTCTAGCACTGTCATATTTTCTGAAATTTTCTCAAAAATAATGTCAATTCAACAAAGTTATGAAATCCACTGACATTATTTATATAGCTACCATGTCAACAAAATGCGAGCACAAATGTTCAGTAAAATTAAATATTTAATATTAAATGCAGTTCTTTTATTTACACGTATCAATTTTCCTTTTTTTATGTGGATACTCTCATCTTTGGACGTTTTAATAAAATTAATTTAAGTATGGGTCTCATTTAATTACATTAAACTTGATCATCGGGTGATGGTTCCCACTACTTTCATGACACCTGACGTCTCCGCACAATTTACCAGTTGCATTGGGAGGGACATTTGACCCAGTCAGTGTCTGTACAGGTGACCTCTCAACCTCTGGATGGACACTGAGGCTTGTCTATTGCTCGGGGTTCACTTACATTTTTTTTTTAAATTTAACTTTAGTACTGAAAATCAATTTTTTTATTTAACTCCTTTTAATTTGATTCTGTGCATGGTGGATATGTGGAAGTTGTTGCCACAGTAGTGATTTTGTATAAAATCTAATAATTTTCCTTATGGTTTTGTGTGTCAAAAGTCAAAAGTCTCTATTATGAAGTCGGTAAAATCTGTTGTCGAAACAACAATGAGCAAGCAAATTGTGAGAATTTGACTAATTTGCTTTTAATTATTTCAATTTTCAATTGATTTTTTTATACCAATTGCATAATATTTTACGTGGCGAGATTTTCTCCAATGTGAAATGGCAGTGGACAAGACTGACGTATTCAGTTACAGTTTGAGTAGGACTGACCGGAAAAATTGTAATAGAGAAATTGTCATTCTCCCATCGTCCAAGACGACAATCAATTAACTTAATTATCATTCATATTTTAACACGTTTTCATAGTACGTTTGAGATTTTCTCTATAGTTTTTCCGTTACTTGTGGTTTTAGTTGTGAGTGTTTGTGTGTAGTCAAATTTTGTCAATTATTATTATTGTAATATTGTATTGATTCTGTTGAGAATATATATATTATAAAAACGAGGAAAAGATAAAGTGATTTGGGAGATCGCATCGCTGAAATTAAACTGATAAAAGACACCTTTTTGACACACATTTGGAAAAATCCATGGCTGTTTCCAGGTATTCAAATCAACATCATCACACGACAAAACAGTTTCCAGGTATTCAAGAACAATATTTACAATTTTCTCGACCCATCACTTTCCATCATCATCATCATCACAATAATAATAATAATTCATCAAATGGCTACTCCTCCCTCGTCGTTTCCTCACATAATAATACTCCTTTGAGTGGTCCTATGACAATTGGTGGACCTGGAATTGGTCTCTGTCCTTTTAATGATAATTCAGTTTGGTTAGTTTTACGTACTCCATCCACTCCGGACGAGGATATTGCCGTTCTTCGACAGAAAGTCAAATATCTAGGTGAGTTTTTGATGTATGATTTTATATATAATAACCAAAATAGCAAAAATGTTACTATGTATTTACTTGTAATCATTATATAAGGGAGTGGAGGGTAAAAATGACCAGGGGGTAAAAATGACCATCTCCGTTTTTTGGATTTCTAATAAAAACCAAAACGGTGACGGCCTTGCCGATGACGTGAGTGGAAAAGGAGAAAAATGGATTAGTTTAGTGCCAGAAAGAGAAGGGCCAAGTCAATATGACGGAATCTATTTACGTCACAAATCCAACTGCCTGAAAAGGGTCGCTGGATAATCCAAACACGTTTTGTGACTCGCTTGGATAAGTCCATTGAAGAGCTCTGAGTAAAAAGTAAGTACACATTTCCAATTTTTTGTTGTTCTGTATGGAATAATTGTTGTAAATACTTTAAATTACCTATAAAATTCGCATTTATTTACGTTTTGTTGCAATTTTAATCTGTCGTAATCAACATTTGTGTCGTGAGGGTAAAAATGACCATGTCTGTCGTTTTCTCTCCATATCCCGACTGTTACAGATTCTTTTGTTTTTTAATATTTCAGTGGGGAAAGTGTACCAGAGAAAATCAGAAAAAATTGATCTTGATCGCCTGAAAGACGCGATTGAAGCTGTTAGGAATGGGAGTATCAAAATTAATACGGCGGCTTCTGACCTCAAAATGAGTCGGAACACTTTAAAAAAATATTTACGGAACGGACTTCCCTCCTCAGTCCCAAGTCAAGGGAGGTTTGGTACGACTTTTAACGAGGGCCAGGAAAAGGCTTTATCGGATTTTTGCATGATGATGGCTGAAAGGTACGCTGCAAAATAATGTCATTTTGCACTGAACTCCTGGATATTCTTAAATCATTTCACAAAAATTATTGACTTTGAATGTTTTAGATTTTATGGGCTGACATGTGCACAGTTAAAGGGATTCGCTTTTGAGTTGGCCGAGAGAAACGCAATTGTTCATCGTTTCAATTGTGAGATTAAATCGGCTGGTAAGGATTGGATCAGTGGATTCCTCAAACGAAATCCGCAGATTTCTTGTCGAGTCCCAGAAAGCACCAGCTTGGCCCGTGCCCAGTCCTTCAATCGTCACAATGTCAACAAGTTTTTTGACAATCTCGAGAGTGTCGTCAACGACCATGGAT
>JAIUND010002904.1:0-18994 GCA_034699125.1 Gisinianus flammeolus | reverse complement strand
TGATTGAAAGTTGTACCAGTAGGAAAAAAGAAATAAAAATGTTTCGTCTGAAAAACCGCCATTAATTATGTGCCAACTCAATAGTTTAAATAAAGTCAATGTAATTATAAGTATTTAAAGTTTTTAAAATATATCTATATCCAACCATGCCTGACGGTCAAGATGATGCAGCTTTATTACTACTACAAATAACTAATGCTAGAGCAGAGACTTTTAATCTTTAATACAATATATTTATACATAAATTCAAAAAATATTCCAAATACAGTTGATAAGTTAATTGTACATATATCTAACTATAGGAAAATAAATTCTAGAGATATATTTCTCAAATCAGTCATGTATTTTTATATTAGTTGGTGATTTTGGTACAAATAAAAATTCTACTTCCATATGTAAATTCCAACAAAAACCTTTGTTTCAAATTACGAAATATATATATATTTGACAGGAGCGAATTGCTTTAATTTAGTGATACAAGGTCACTGCGATTTTATAATTCAAAAATTCCAGCACTTTGGCTGACATTCGTTTTGAAATATTGCTTTGCGATTAGTAAATGAAAAAGCAACAACGTATTTAGCTAATTTAACGAGTCAACCAATAGTTATTTTATGTTTCAAACAATAAGAATTCTTTGAGGAATGTTTTTAATTGAAAATTCCATACGCAAATTTTGATGCGTAAAATATTATACTGTTATTAAAAACTCCTAATATTGATAAATACAAACTCAAAATAGAGACATGGTTAAAAACAACAAAATGATAAATGAGTTTAGAAAGGTCAAAATCATTAAGGTTAATTTAAATGCGTGCGTGTTTCTCTTCCTTTCGTTTTTTTTAGTTCATTGGCGAGATCTAGAAATCCAGTGACCAAATGCTGCATCTTGTATCTAAACTCGCAATTCAAGTCTACCCTTAAAATGGTGTTTCTCTCATGCAACTCAACAATTTCAAGTAAATGGAAAAGCTCAAGCTCCAGAAAAAATCTCACTCAATTATCAAATTCAAATCTTCCATCAGATATTAAAGAACTACTCAAGAAACACTCACAGATTTATAAAACAAAACAATAACCAATACCACAATACGTTTAAAATAGCTATACTACTATTTCTAATTTTCTTTTATCTTAAAAACACAACCACATGTATGTAAGACTTGATGAAAAAATTATATATAGAAACGTCGCATGTTATTTCTTTCTTAAAAAAAAATAGTATAAAATGTTCTCAGGTCTTTTTAGAAAAAATGTTTTCTTTTAAATTTGGTAAAAAAGTATGTTCTGATTATTTTAGATGTAGTTTTTGTTTTTGTTTGAATGGCTCTAAACCGATAGAAAGAACAGAAGAAAAAATAGTAAATCGCTATCTTCGAAAGAAATGAAATGGTCGCGTTAGCTTTTAAAATTCAAAACGAAAAAAAAGAACACTATCAGTACAACAATAAGTGTACATACTCCAAGACTATGGGACACTTGAGTTCTCTTCGAAAAACATTTCATTTCAAAATAATAATAAAATATTCATAATTATGCATAGGAAATAGCGTGAATTTAAATCTCTTGTTCCGAAATCGGTTCAGGACAACACGGTAAGTTAAGAAAGAGGGGAACTCTCTTCCAAACAAGTATATGGAAACAATGCAAAAAATGTCTGAGAGCGTTAGAACGTACTTATACAAGAGATAGTAGCATTATCTACATAAAAAAAGCAATTGACAAATTAAACTATATATTCAAACAAATACATACATGTGGTGGTAAACAACATAGAAAAATTAGACAAAAGCAAAAATAAAAGACATAAAATAGTGTATATTTATTTGGTAAATAATAATATGGTTGAAATCATGTAAATACTTTAATACTCAACTAGATTAAAATAGAAAATGACATAACCTTAGGAAATCAAAAGTAAAAACAAACTATCAAAATCATATAATACTAAGAAAAGGTTGTTACATAGGTGTCTAATTAAAGTGCGAAGCCCATTTATGGGAATACTCTGTCTGTCTACACTGTGACAGTTGTCCAACGTTTTCTCCAGAACCGTTGGAGATAGCAACTCCAAATTCTGCAGTGGGTAGAAGCAACCAAGGAGCTGAACGGATGACGGTTTGGGGGATGTGGGGCAAAGGGCGAGGCAGGGTGGGCCAAATCGAAATTCAGTTGTCCAACGTTTGCGGCCAAACCGTTATAGTTAGGAACACCAAATTTTTATATTAAGTACAAATGCTAAAGGTACAGATCGTGATAGAAATGGGGGCGGGGGGGGGGGGGTGTGGGTCAAAGGGGTGGGCAGGGTTGGATCAAGTCTTTCTTTTTAATGGCGCAACGATCAAAATCATTCTTTTTAATGGCGCAACGATCAAAATCCTACTTTTTTAACGGCGCGCGGCGCGACTGCCAAAATCCTACATTTTTAACGGCGTAACCGTCAAAATTCTTGTTTTTTAGCGGCGCGACTGTCAAATTGCTTCTTTTTTAAAGGCGCGACTGTCACAATTCTTCATTTTTAACGGCGCGGCTGTCAAGATTTTTCTTTTTTAAAGGCGCGACTGTCAAAATTCTTTTTTTTAACGACAATTTAAGCATTTGTAAGGAATTGCTTACATTTACAATTAAATTTAACTAACATTTCAAACATTTTTACATCTTAAAACAAAAACCTCTATAGATGCACAAACAAATTGTGTATGTTTGGCTGCTGAGCACCTTTTAATGATGCTGAGCATAATAGCTTGTATAATACAGGAAGAGATATTCCCCCTAAAAAAAGTTGATTATATTTTCCACGATTCAGAAAGATTCAAATTGCCAAGGGATTAAATATTCGAAAAAAAACTGAGAAAATATTTCCTCCATGGTCCGCTTTTAATAAATACATATTAAATATTAAATAAATATTTAATTATTTAATAAAGAAAGGGCATTACGAATTAGCTACTTCGATAATGAAGCAGGTGTACGCATACGACACCTGAGCGGCAGAGATTCACACCAATCTGCGGATTGGGCGTACTTAATGAGGTTTTTCCGATAAAAATAAAATTACAAGGCATAGCAATTTTCTGGAGGTGTTGCTTCTTTAGAATTTTATCAATACTTTCATCCTAAAGCTTAGTTGCCAATTACTGACATGGAATTCCAGCATCTAAATAAAAACAATAGTAGAACTTAATTAGATAGAAATTGAGGGATTCGACAATAAATATTGTTTGGTATGTTGAGAGAGCAGCTCAATTATCTATCATTTCAATTTATTACTCATCCGTTTGCTACTTTAATTCTAAGGTCTTTCCGTCCCAACATTTATTGTAAGACTAAAAATCCTCATAAGGAAGAAAGTCATCATTTGCATAATTGTTGATTCATCGATTAACAGTATTCTTGCAAGATTAAAGTTGTCTTGGTAACGGTAAAGATATGTTTTGCAATATAATCATATTGTAAAAAGCCCTGTAAGTATTTAACACACATGGCCTTGCCAGTTTTTTTATGGTGGAAAAATATCCCACCCCTAGATTACAAATCTGAGGTTAGTAGTGATTATTTAACTAAGAAAGAAAGAGAATTAATTTTAGTTGTAATTTAGTTTTAGCTTAAGTATGATAGTCTGAGAATCGAGAATGTTCGAGAATAATTTTGTAAGTGTTCTTTCCTGTGTACACATGGAAATAAATTCAACCATAATGGAAAACAAATTAACTGGAAACTGAAAATTAAATTCTAAATGGGATAATGACGGATGTAAATGCGAACGTGCAGCCAGAGAGACGTTCTAACTCGAATCCATGTTGTTTCCTTTCTGCTTCGAAAGGAATTCAATGTGTCGCTGGGATTCAAATTGTAAAACACTGAAACATTAACCTTGTGATATTTTGAATAGGTATGATTACAAACGTGTATGTACCTATGTGCATAACATTTCATATTGGCTTGCATTATAGGCACATGGCATAGTTTACCTGTTGTATTCCATTTTTTCCTGGTCACTCGACTCCTTCCAACGAGTCAAGAGCACATTTGAAACCTACTATGCATTTGGTCAACCCGTCCTCGTTGCTATTTTAGGACTCACACTTTTAGTTATACTTTTAGCTGTGGTGAGTTATCACAGATAAGAGTACAGGGTCTTATTTAATAAACAATTAATAAATTCCAGTTTATTTACATCGTTGTTGTTTTTTTCGATTATATTTTCAGTCAGGTTTTGGTGCCAAAGCGTCAATAGGGACATGTTGGATTGTAGTCACATTCGTACTTATTGGAATCACAATTTACCGTCTAACAAGATTCTTTCAAGAAGACATTTACATTTACACTTTTGGTAAACATAAGAACGTTGTTGTTGCCGAAGCCATCCTCTCTGTTATATTTTTAATAGCCTATTCTTACGAGATTGCTGTAGTCGTTTCATATTTATGCGAAAAATCCAACGAGGACGAAGCAACGAGAAAGAATGAGTTGTCTCATGTCAAATCAGGTCAACTGAGAATTGTTCAAAGGCCTATAATGTCCAATCAGCAGCCCCTTATTATACGTCAGCCGCACTATTCAAATCAAGTCTACAATCCGGCATATCCTCAACAATACTACTACGCATCCAGGCACTACTATACTGATAACACGGATTTACTATTGCTTGGCATGTTGGCCGGAAGTACAGCCCACTACGGATTATATGATGACTGTTACTGGTGAATCTTCAGAGCTTAAAATTGTCGTGGCAAAAGGACACATATTGACAAATCAAACTATCAATAAAAACGATTCCCAAGAAATTGCATTATTACACTTGTATTGAAAAATGACATAAAAATAAAAGACATTTTTATGCATTATTTTTCGCCTTTTTCCCTAATTTTGATTTTTAATCTGACAATTTTAATATGGGAAGGAAAAGATGGTGCATAAAATGTGGAAACATCTCAAACGGCATACGTAAATTGCATCACTTTTTGGGTAAGCCGGGTTATAGGAATTAGTTTAATTATAGTTGTACTATACTTGTGTGTAAAATGTTTTTTGTTTAATTACTATTAAATATGTATATGATAATTGCATACAGATGAATAACATTTAACAAAATAATAAAAAAAGTAGTAAGTATGGCATGGAAATAATTTGAATTTGAACTATGCACAATATTGGCAGCAAACTCTTTCGTTTACTCGCGGGATCTTTTCTTTCGTTTCTTCTCGACCGTTGGTTCGTAGTCTTCATCGGAGTTGTCAGAGTTAGAAGTAAAAACATGAAATTAACTTACTTCACGGGAAAAATTTATTTTATTATTTTACGGCCTAATTTACATGGTTCCACAAAATCAATATAGTTAATGATATTTCATTGTATATATTCTTTACCATAAAACTCCGATTTTCTTTTCACTTCACCTGCAATGCTTTAGCTACGCCCACTTGAACAATTTTTCGAGTTGTCATTCATCATCCACTCGTCCTCGGAGTCATCAGCATTCGTGGGAACAGTTTTGGGTGCTTTCTTCTTTGTTTGAGGACCGGGGGAGAAAAGCTTTCAGAAAAAGCATGTCAAGACCCTTCGTCCCTTGGGAATTAGATCGAGGGAGCTGACTCTGCAATTCTCGGATCAGTCTCAAACTTTTAGAAAAAAATTAAAATGTGGTCCTTGCTCTTTATTTTTGTTTGCTTTTTGCTGCCTAAGTGCCCTTTTTGAGATCAAAGTCCTTTTGTGCAAGTTTGACTACTGAAAAAAGGGCACTTGACTGGGTACCAGTAAGAAAGGCTGCGTACCAGTGAAAAGGGCTGCGTACCACTCACTGGTACACAGTTAACATGTTAAAATATCCTATGTTCGAGAAACAATTTAACTACAAGAAAATTCTAGTCATGGATTTATTGGACAAATTCCACGCCCTTCCCAAGTTGGAAAAGAGGAACAGGACCAACCTGATGAACATAGTGGATGTGATAAGAAGAGTTTTTCGTCAGCTTGAAAGAAATTATGAAGAGGTCAAGGAGTGGGACATGTGGTTTGTATACCACTTGGAAAAGAAATTGGATCCAGCCACACGAGAGGCTTGGACAACAATCCATCCTCATCGAGAGTATCAAAAGATGGAAAAGCTGATGGACTTTATCAAAAATTGTTGTTCTGAAATGCCCGAATGCTCCACCCCTGACTCCCCAAAGAAAAGTCCTCATGCTCGAGGTGGGAAAGAACAAGCTCTGGCTGCTTTTCTCAATCAACAACCCGGATCTTACCCCTGCTGTAATGGTCCAAACAAGGTTTACTTTTGTACAACTGTCCTCAATAATTTGGATCCAAATCAACGGAAGAAAATTATTGGGAAAGCGAGACTTTGCTTCAATTGTCTCAATAATCATCGAGTATCGGATTGTGCAAGCTCTGGAGTTTGCAAACACTGCCAGAAGAAGCATCATTTTTTGATACATGGAGAGGATATTTCATCTGGATCAAGTCCAGCAGCCCAATCTTCGGGGAAAAATCACAAGGAAAATGGGAAAAAAGGGAAGCAGCAACAACAACCACAACAAGGAAATCCATTCGGGAATTCTTCTGCCTCCTCTCCTATCCCATCCGCCTCCTATGAAAGAAACAATCCAGATGCTGCAGATAAAGGAAATCCAAATGCAGTCCCAAAATCAACATGCAATGATTGGCCGGATTTCAGCTGGGAATGCTCTAATTCGCACAACCAAATTATTCATCTTGAATGAATTTGGAACCAAAAATAACCTCAACGGGGAATGTTGGATACTGGAGCGTCTGGAAATTTCATCAAGAGATCCCTTGCTAAGAAATTAAATTGTCTATTCAACGAGTATTGTGAGCTGACTGGTGTGTGAGGACTTCCATGTGGATCTGCTGTTTATGTAACGAAAGTCAAGGTGGAGTCTGCTTACGGGTCTGGATTCTTTCTCTACATACAATGCTTTTTACTGGATGAAGTGGCAGCTCACACTTCCACCTACAAATCAGACAATTTATCGTAGACTCACACGGATCGCTTCAGGAAATATTTAGCGGACCGCTCATTTAATATTCCATAAGGAGTCAATTTCCTTTTTGGCTCCGCTGTTTCCAACACGATCCTGCTCACGAGACGTATTTCTGGTCCAGCCGGGACTCCGGGGATCACGGAGACTCGCTTTGGATGGATCACAATGGGAAAAAAGTCCCGACCGAGGGGAAAGAATCAACATTTCCTTTGACAAGTAACTCCAGTCTACCTAAATCAAATGGATTCGGACTCGGATTTTTTGGTCTATCTCGATTCAGATGACGACCGCCGACCTCTTCAAGCATTTCATAACAGATCAATCGACCATTATATCCAGCCATTTCAACCGTCTTCCTATTGGAGAGACTATGCTCAATATCTTGACAATATGCCAGATCAAGATGAGAGAGATGATGATGGAGCTCAAGCCTATGCAGCTCAAAGTCCCATTCCCCTAAAAAAATTGAGCCCAGAGAAAGTGGTGGAAGCTCTCGCTGATATGACTCAGAAGATTGAACGAAAGTGGTCTCAGATGTGCTCATCTTATCTTCTGAATTTACAAATTGCGAAGAAATCTTCGAGACGACAAAATATATACCTGGACAAATGTATGGGAAATTCCTGACTGGACGACTCCACATTCAATTTCCAATCAAGCCTTGGGTACATCTCAAATCCCTAGAAAATACCTATCCCACAGCTCTCCTATTCTATCAACTAGAAGAGCAATTCTTAAAGGAGACAACGCGAGAATTGAAAATCCGGTATACGGAGGCTGTACACACTCTCATTCGAGGGAGGTTTTGTGGGCGAGTAAAAACTGCGTCAGCTCTTTGTCGAACTTTATCCCATGCCATGCCATCCGAAAACAAGAGTCACTCTCAACAAAAACCCGCATCGTCATGGATGGCCCGTGCAAGTCTCCCAATGGACTCTCGCTCAATGACTTACTCTACACAGGACCCAACTTACAGAATGATCTGATGGGAATTCTCATTCTCCTCCGACTCCCCACATATGTGACCGTATAAGATATTCAAAAGATGTTCCTGCAAATCTCTATCGATCCCATTCACAGAGATTATATGAGATTTATCTGGAGAGAAAATCCTGACTGTCCTTGCTTTTGGCTTGGTTTGCTCTCCGTATTTTGCAATGAGAGTGCTGAAGGAAACCATCCATCTACATCAACACTTGACTTCCGTGCCCAATGCTCTTGACAGACATTGCTTCATGAACAATGTATGGACTGGAGCTGACAGCATAGAAGAGGGACAGAGATTGGTATCGGATCTAATTCAGATTACCGAGTATGCGGGATTCCATCTTTCTCAGTATGTCTCTACAGAACCGGAAATCATTCGAGCCATCCCTCAAAAAGAGAAAATCATAAACCCGGATCGCCCCTTTGATGAAGAGACGAATCTGAAGACACTCGGTCTCCAATTTAATCTGACGGTGGGACATGGTCACTTTTACTTCAAGGTGAAGCAAATCTAAGTCCCAAAACCTACAAAAAGACACGTTCTTTCTGAAGTCTCTAAATTATTTGACCCTTCTTGACTGGTCGGCTCTGTCATGCTGTCAGGACGAATTCTCATGCAAGCCATCTGGAAGTCAAAACTTGGATGGGATAATCCCATCACCCCGCACGAAAAGAGTTGTGGGATCATTATATATCGGATCTCATGGAGCTGGAGAAATTTGTGATTCCTCGCCTCGTGACTCCAGTGGACAAATCAAGATTACCAACTCCATGTATTTTGTGATGCGAGTTCTCTTGGATACGGTGCAAGCGTGTACCTCCGCTCAAAATACACAGATGAAGACGCACATCTCATTGCTTCAAGATCTTGAGTCGCGACAATTAAAGAAGATACCATTCCGAAATTAGAATTGGTGGCAGCTAAAACGGGAGCAGAATTGGGGGAGGAAGTCATCAAGCATCTTCATTCCGGAGTACTCCCAGCCCTCATTTATTATTGGTTAGACTCATCCGCAACATTAACATGGATAGCTAAACCACAAAAAACATGGGGAATGTTCATCTTCAACCGAGTCAGAGATATCCTGAAAATGACAACAATCGACAATCAAGTCTGGAATTATGTCAAGACTAAACTAAGTCCAGCCGATACATCATCAAGAGGAGAGACAGCAGCTCTGTTCCGTAGAAACAAGCAATGGTGGGATGGCCTAGATTGGCTTTGTGGGAGCGAGCCTCTTCCATTAAATCCAGAATCACCAATAATGGATGCAAAAATAAATATGGAAGAGAAGATCCACGTTCAAGTTTTTGCTACCAATCCAGACAAATTTCCCTTCCTTACAAACTTATTTTTCCATTACAGGAAACGGAAAGTTCTACACGGAAAAGCAGCAACTCTCGTCCGGTATTTTCGAGCCAGAGGAAAGAGAATCCCAATCCAAACGGCGATGTTTAGCCTGGGGGAAATAAGAGAAGCGGAACGAACGAGGATATTCGACTCAGTCAATACTTTTTAATTGGGGAAGACATTGAGAGATTGAAGAGGAGATGAGCTGCTCAAATCCAGTAAGCTGAGAAAATTTTATACTTTTATACATCCTTGTATAAATTTTGAATTCTCGGAGTTGGAGGAAGAGTCCAAAATTCCAACCTCACGTGGGAGAAAGCACATCCCATCATTCTCAATGTGGATAACCTCTTAGCCAAGCTGCTCAAAGAACGTGAACATTGGTATTCCAGTCACTCGGGATCCCAGAATATTTTGTTCAATTTGGGAGCAAAATACAGAATCCAAGGTGGATTTTAAGTCTGTAAAAAATTTTGCCACGTGGGTACAATTTGTCATGACTTATCTGCTCGACCCTCAACCCAGCTGATAGGAGACTTGCCGGCCGTCCAAAAACGAGGAGAATTTGCTTTCAAAAACATTGGATTTGATGCTTGTGGCAAATTCATGATGAGGAATAAATTGGGAACGTTCGAGAAGAAAGACGTCGCCAAATCAGATGAGAAGGAAATAAAAGTCTGGGTAGTCATGTTCATCTGCATGGCTATCAAAGCAGTGAGGAGCGAGATAGTCATAAATTTAAATACAAACTCATTTATACAAGCTCTCTTCCGTCACTCATGGATTCGTGGATTTCCTTCCACAATTAGACCAGACTTGGGGACTAATTTTATGGGTGCAGCCAAATCGATCCAGCTTTTTGTCAAGGAGAAGCAAAATGAACTGCGAGGAAGAACAACCATCCGGAAATGCCGGAGGACATTTCTCCTCCAGCAGCCTCACATCACGGTGGACTATAGGAGGCGGCTATCAAGCAGATGAAGATATATCTTTAGAAAACTCTCCTTACCCAGCAATTTGACTACAAACAGTTCTACACTGTTCTTGGAGAAGTGGACTCAATTCTAAATTCTCGTCCTTTGGTACCGTCACCCTCAAATGAAGAAATTAATGAGTTAACTAACCCCGAATCATTTCCTCCTATTTAGACCTACCCCAGAAGTTCCAGAACTCAAGAACATCATCTCCAATAAAATCCGAGCAGAATTGATTTCCACATATTCATGGATTCAAGATACTCTCGATTCTCTTTGGCAATCATGGTCCCGTGTTTACCTGCAAAAGCTCCAGACGCGGACTAAATGGAAATCAGTTCAAGAAAACATCCAAGTTGGAAATTTGGTGTTGCAAATCGACAAATTACAACCCAGAAAGCGGTGGACGCCGGGAAGAAGTACTCAAACTTTCGCGATCAAAATGGACTTGTCAGGATCGTCATGGTGAAGTATAACGGGGGACATGAAGAAGACGCTCAGCTTTACTTAAAAGAGACGAGCTATTTCCACACTCATCCCATTCCCAAAAAAAAATGCTCAATAGGACGAAGCCATCAACCCACCGCCTGAATAAATCTTGTAAGATTAATTAATCAAATTAATATATTTCGAAGAGTTTGTTCGAAGTAAAATCGATTATCCATAAAATACATGAATTTTAGGATTAATTAATATGAATTCTATAGAAAATGAAGCATGAAAATTATTGCATTTAATTTTTTCCATTTACCTATTTACACACAGAATTAGATGTAAGAAATGTCGTGTAAAATCTATTTACATTGTAAAAATATCTACTTATTTTTTCTCTCTTTCATGAGACATTTCAAATCCCACATTTAATTTTAGTTTATGCGATAAGAAAAATCAAACTTGAGTTTGAAATTTTAGATTACGTTTCTTTGTAAAGAAAAATATATTATTCGACAATAATAATTTACCTCTAGGAAATTAGGTAAGTAAAAATCATTGCATGATCTTTCCTCGCAACATGAGGAAATGAAAACGTCAAAAGAGATAAGATAAATGTATCTATGAATGAATTTGTAATGTAAAATGTAATGATAAATTTATCACATGAACAAATCAGCCTTGACCGGAGATG
Source organism: Gisinianus flammeolus (assembly GCA_034699125.1). Lineage (NCBI taxonomy): Eukaryota > Metazoa > Arthropoda > Collembola > Symphypleona > Katiannidae > Gisinianus > Gisinianus flammeolus. Next base: position 7,552 of record JAIUND010002904.1, on the reverse strand, counting down.
ATAAGAATTGAGTCTTGCAAATTGTCATTTTCATCTCTACACGTATGTAAGGGGAGAATGGAAATTTACATGAAGAAATTAACCCGTAACAAGCAGAATAATCTACACGCAGAAAATTGCCTCAACAGATTACCATTCTCACGAAGAAACTTGGACATGTAACAACTCAAATAAAATATTCCAAGTCTTTTACAAATCATTTTAAAGCTAGGTTAAGTATAGGTTAAGAATACAAAAAATAAATACCAAATATTTAAAGAAAAGGAATTTTTCCATTCTTTACATTAATCATTCGAACGGATCAATTGCCAATTAATGACATGGAATTGAATCAAATAAAAACCAGATTAGAAAACTTAAGTAGATACGGTTTTGGCCGCTGATAAAAATAATAAATTATTGTTAGGTATTTAATTTGAGCCAGCTTTCAATTTCATCATCAACCAATTCAATTTATTATAGCTAAAATTGCTACTCTCTTTCAAGTTCTTTCCGTTCTATTTAAAGTATTGAAAGACTAAATGTCTTTTTACAGGAGAAAGCCGCATCAAAAATTATCATTTGTTTTATACTCGCAACACTTGTTGCGAGTTGCCTGTTTGTTTTGAGCTGGGCATAAATTTGGTTTTATAATAATGGCTCAAAATAATATAGCGTACAGATTTCCCACGTCTAAATATGGGGAAAAATGGTTAGTAAATGCAGACAATAATATTTATCAAGTGGATAAAAAGTCCAAAAGAGGTTCAACTTACTATAGATGTGCAAAGCGGGCTTTGGGTTGTTGAATCCGTGGAACTTTGACTGAAGATGGAAACTTTACAATCTCAAAAGATTCTTTTCCTGATGGAAAGAAGTGAAAAGTGGAGTTAGTGGAAATGAAAGAGAGAATCCTGGAGCTCACAGCCACAAAAAAACACGCTGCTACAAGCTCAATTTTATTGGAAGCGATAAAATGTCTTGGGAAAGATGCTGCTGCTTTCAGAGCTCCAACTGACGAGTTAATAAAAAGAAAAATTCAAAACGGAGATTGGGAGGATTTGAAAAGGAGGCACAATCAATTGAAGAAATCAAATGGACAGAAAAGATGGAATCAACACTGGATGATGAGTAGTTTCTACTGTGGTACTCCTTTGACGACTAAAGAGAATTGTTTATGATTCTTATATTTGGTACTCAAAAAAATTTGGAGGTGGGTTCAATCAAATATAATGTTGTACAGAAAAACATAATAAATCAAGCAAAGTTGAGATTTGATGGTAATTCTATGATTTAAACGAAATTTGTTTGAAAATATATGCATTCCCGAATCAAACAATTCATTTAAATGTATTTGTATGTATTTACAGAAATTAGCCGGAGCAACAATTTGGGTTGGAGATGAAACATTCAAGGCCTGTCCAAAGATCTTCAGTCAATATTACACTATTCACGCCAAAGTGGATAGTGCTTTTGTTCCCCTGCTGTATGTTCTCATGTCATCAAGAAAAAAACCCGACTAAATTCGATTATTCAACCGTATCAAGCAGGAACCGATTGATTTTTATCCCACTCGTTTTTTAATGGACTTCAAAAAAGCAGCCATAAATGCCGCACAGACGGTTTTTGAAGGTTAATCTGTTTTTGGCTCCTTTCTCCATTTGTCTCAATGCGGTTTGAGAAAAATACAAAAGCTCGGAGTTATGAAAAAACATTTCAAAGATCCAATTGTCCAAACGTTTGTAAATGCTGTATTATGCTTGCGTCTGAACATGTTCGCGATTCTTTTATGGAGCTCGTTTGAAATCTCCCTCTCAATTATCCAGTTACAGAAGATTGCAACTAATTTTGAAACAACCTACGTTGGAACCTAGAACAAACCTACCCGATACGATTGTCGGTTGCGGAATGTAACCAATAGAGTTGACGATGATATTCCTTGTAAAACGAACCTTTGTGAAGGATGGCACAATTAATTTATGGCGAGACTCCAATGTTTTAAGCCTGGACTAGAAAAGTTAATCTCTGCTCAACAAAATGAGCAAAAATATTGAGAGATTAATGACAAGGGCCAACTCGGGCATCACCCCACATCAGAGCAAGAAACCCGCTGATCTTGCTGAAAATCTGAAAACTTGTCTGCCCACATTTTACACAAAAACTCTGCCAACTTATTTGGAAGGAAGAATTCGCCTATTTGACTTTGCCTACCACCGTTTGGAAAAATTAGAACCGGAAACTGAAACTTCAGATGACGAATAGGAATGGCTTTACAATACTCATTGTGATGGATTTTTTTTCTACGTTTAAAATAATGATGTTATGTTTTAATTATTTATGATACTTTTTATGACGTAAATGTATTACCAATTTCTTTACAATAATGATGGTCTGTTTATCTTATTTGTGTATGGTTTCTCGTCAGAAATGTACGCTCGTCAGAAATATTCTCGTCAGAAATATATTCGTCAGATGTGTACACCCGTCAGAACGTCTTTGGCAGAAGTGTACATTTGGCAGAACGTACTAGAATCCTTGCCACTCACAGTGTGTTATTGTTTCACTTTTGGTACAATAATTCGGAATCACTTTTTGAAAAAGTTTATTTTGGAAAGCATTTAAAATTGGCCTCGTCAATGACGTCAAACAAATTTATCCTGGTTGACGTAAAAAAAGTGTTAAAGAAATATGCCGAAGTAGGTCATAATTAACTTTTCATGTACAAATCTTTTGGCCTGTAGAACATGGAACATTTTCTAGCAGAGGGATGTTCTCAGTGAGAATTGAAAGTGAGCTCCAAATAGACATAGGAATACATAGACACACCACTTCCCATATTTTTTTGACATGGCTGTAATGAAAGACGGTGGGTGATTTTTGGACGTTCAGAGTGGGTGACGAAAATTGGGGGAAGATTGTTTTCAGTTTTTAAAATTAAAAATGTGTCTTGGTTGCAGTAAATTTATATTCTAAATATATTCATTTTGTAAAAAGCCTTGTGTACATTTAAATCTGTGCGTACACACATGGCCTTGCCAGCTTTTTGATGATGGAAAAAGATCTCAGCACAAGCCATAGATTTACCATCTAGGGTTAGTAGTGCTTAATTAAATTTATTATTGCAATACTTTTACGGAGGACTCTGTGTAGATGTCACACAATCAATTTTAAACATTAAAAAATTCATAGAAGACAAAATGAGACTGGTGGTGTTACAGATTTTCATAGCGTTGATTTTGAATTTACTGTCTCCATCGTACTGTTACTGGAAATTTCCGGGTATGGCCAAACATGCCAAATCAGGAAGAGATGAAGAGAAGGTTTTTTTGGAGACAATGGCCGAACTGCTCCAACCAGGTGAATATAAACTACTTTTTGCATACAATTAAACCTTGCTCTGTGCATAATCTACTACTATAACGAAATGCCTAATTAAATATATACTTATTAGGAGAACCTTGCGTCCCAAAGACAAATAACGACATGCTGGTACAATTTTACACGTGGATAAAAACACAGTCGGATTTGGATGCTGTTAAAGCTGAAGCCTTGAAAGTGAAAGAAATTTGTCGGTTTGATTTGTCCGTGTGTGATGAAGAGTCAGAAATGTAAGTAAGCAGATTTTTTTAGCAATTTACGGGCGCACATTAAAGTTCGATGATTAAACTATTCGAAAAAAAATACATATAGATGTGAATGCAATGGGAACGCCACTCCACAACATAACCTCTGTAAAATTCGAGTCGGATGGCCTTGTACTGGCGACACTTCTGATAACGAGAACAAATGCATGGAGCACGCAGGTTACCTTTTACATACTTGAACAGAAGGTTTACATAAATTACAAATGTATTCTCATGTAAACACAATTCCATGAGAACAAAAACTTGCTTTAATATTAAGTTACATTTTATGTAGGTTGCAAACCTTGGGAAGGGTCCTTTAATTATGACACAGGTAAAAACTTCTGGATAGTATAACCCAAAAATTCCAGTGTAGAAAAGAAACTGTGTTTCAACAACCTTTTTATTTTTAGAGACGTTCCCGCAAACAACTGATTTCTTGACGGATCCGGGCAAGTATTATTGTCGATGCCTGCTGGATGAACCTTCGGGGTGTGGAGAGTCTGGAGAGTCCATAGAATCTAGGAGCACTGGAGACAGGAATAAAAAATCAGGGGCCTATGCTGCCAGTCTCATGCAACATGACATGACAAAATTTGTTTTAGGGAATTTAATTAAGATTTACATATATTCAAAAGTATTTTCTCTGTAGCTTCAATAAAACATGAGCGTTAGTAAACAAACAAAAGCACTTATATTTTTCTTTTTCATATTTCTTGTCATTTGCAAAAATTAAAAACATTTCATATTTCTATGTGGCAATAATAGGCGTAAAGCTATAGACTTTTGAGAATTGCCAATGTCAAACGTACTGTATTCTCAAGTCAGAGTTGTACAGAGCGAATTAGTGAAAAAAAATCTGAGTGAGCAAGGGGCGGTCTTACGCACAGAGAGCCGATGAAAATCGTCTCAAAAGTAAGTTCCCACTTATCCAAACTTAACTTTAAAACACATTTTGGAGGCACGGAGTAACTCAATTTGGCACTACTAATTTTGTTTTTAGAAATTGAAAGTCTGTGTTAGGAATAACACCACATACAGGAAGACAATAACCTACCTAAAAGTAATAACATACTTTTAAAGATATATAAATTATCCTTAATGTTTAAAGCCCAAATGCTAGAGCTCACATGTCGTTTCACATATTGGTAGTCAGTTTTAAAGTTTAAATATGAGTGTAACGTTACACTTAAGTACTTGAATGTGAAGACACGTTCAATATCCATACCATTACATTTGAAGCCGACATTTACATCAATATGGTCATGAATTTTATGAAAAATTATATACTTTGTTTTCTCAAAATAATTTCCATTTACAATAGTCGTTGCTGTTTGACAGGAAGAGTCGGCAGTGTACATGACAAGATCGTCGGCGTACAAAATGTAATTTAACCTAGAGCCAAAAGGTACTTTAATATCGTCAATACACAAAACAAAGAAACGTGGCCTAAGTATACACTTCCTTGTGGCACACCATATTTTAGATTAAAGAGATCTGATATATGGCTATCTAAATGTATACAAAATTTCCAATTTTCTAGGTACATAGTCAGTTATAAAACATAAAAGATGACCATCAATCCCATATATAGTCTGTAGTTTAGTTAAAAAATGACCACCCTCGTTCAAGTTTATACATAACATTTAAACGACTCGTCGTTTGCTCCTGGTGGTGGATAGTTGCCTCACCTTTTTATAGAAATATATTCGGTTACTCTAAAACCAAACATATTGGTATTAATTATTAAATAGTGCTCTTATTATTTTTAACTATCAAAATTACAGTTATACAATTAGAGACATTAAATTAAATATCCATCAAGCTACATTCGGAAATCAGAAGAAGCATGGTGACAATGGTGCAAAATTTGGAAGGGATCAACTTGACTCGGAGGATAAAGTCTAGATATCCAAAGGAAGACCACGTGCGGAGGATAAATCCCTTGCTCCATAAAACCTGCTGAGTGAGTGACCTTATCAAAAAGGAATACTCAAGTGACCTGTTTTATTGGTCAACGTGGTTACCCTGATAAGAATGTCAACACCGGGTAACATTGATAGAGTATTGTTTGGCAATAGGAGCAATAGTCGTTGTCGGTATTAACTTTTGTACAGGATTTCCGCAGTAATTTTCAACAATATTGTTGGAAACAACATTGGAGGCTACGTTGTCGACAATATTGTCTAGAATATTGTCGAAAATTTCGTCGGCAATATTGTATGCAGTATGCTAAAAGGAGGCTCCGCCCCTTCCCTTACATGATTGGATGCTGCTCTGAAATACAAAAATAAATATATCCGTAAACGTTCTGCATTTTGTAAAATACATAATATACTTATTTATTTATCTATTGATACAAAATACAACAATATCTATTATGCACAATTCACAAAAAAAAAGAAACGTAGGGGCATAACTTCAAATATCAAATATAATAATGATACAATACACACATATACATGTAACATGAATATAATCTAATACATAAATAAGTAAAAAAGGAACTATATCAAGAAAATGCTATTAGTATTACGTTAAAGAAAAATAGTAGAGTCTTAGCTATTTTAGACATTTATGGTTGTGAAAGATGTGGAGAAGAAGAAAAGTGGAGTGTAGATTACTATTAGTCAATAAGTAAAGCTTAAAAGTCGTCGTCATTTTTGTCATCTGCTCCATCATCGATGATGTTGCCATTAGCATCAACGTCCGGTAGATTCGTTGTCATTTTGTTCTTTTTCTTGACCATTAGAATCTTTTGAAGTATTTTGAATTTTCACGTAGTCTTGTGCAGTTTTGAGAATGTGATTATTATCCTCGTATTTGTCATCACTATTGATGCACAGATTGTTTTCTTGACTATCTTTTCATAATTGTTTCCTACATAAAATACAACACAAAAAAGATGATAATAGATATTCATATTCCACTATATTAAATAGGGAATAAAAAGACAAATAGTTGTTGTAATCTATAATATTTAAAAAAGTAGTATACACATATTGTTTTTCTCGGACGGTAGAATTTTGGAACCATTTGGATATACCTTTTGAGATTTTGATTGCCTTGTCCTTGGAAATTTTGTCCATGTTAAAAGCAGTGAAAACAGATACTAAAAAACATAAAAAAAGTACAAACGAGTGGTTGTTTAGTCACTTTGTTTAAATATTATTATTATTGATGCTATGTTGTTGAGACATAAATAGAAAACAAAAAACCTTATGACCTTTCATTTTGTAGAATATAGTCAAAGTTCAAAGTAGCTGGCGATTATACAAATAGTTGTGTTAAATATATGATGGCGACTAATTTGAAAAGTAATATGTACTAACCGAAAGATCAATACTGAATAACTTAGCATATGTTATACAAAATGGAAATTATATAAATGCATCTGCATGTAATACATGTGAATATGTACGTCACTTGTTGATGAGAAGACAGGTTAAACTATAGGACCACTTGATGGCCAAGCATTTTGATAAAAGGAATTATCCAATGTAAAAATGCACAATATACATTAAAGACTCATTTATTTCAATATTAAATTATGCAAATTTATGTAGGTTATTGTGTTAAATCACAATTTGCACAAGCCGAGGTAATGGCTGCTTCACTATTGAAAATTTCGGAAAGAATGAGAGAAGAGAAAGGCCGCACGCTCAGCATCCCGCTCAAAGTCTTGTCCATTCATAAATCTGAGAACAAAAAGGAAAAAAAACAATAGAATTGATTACATACTACATTCATATAATCATAGTGCGGAGTGCGGAGTGTCCAAATACTTGAGACAGCTGTCTCAAACTTTATATAGGAACTGAAAGTGCGTTTGAGACAAAAAAAGACTGTCTCAAATTTTGAGACAAAAAAAGACTCAAATTTTGAGACAGTTTTTTCAGCACTACGCTGACATGTTTCCTATGGTCCATGGTGACCTTGACATGTTTTGG
>JAIUND010002903.1:0-18996 GCA_034699125.1 Gisinianus flammeolus | reverse complement strand
TTCTACGATCGTTTTTATGTCTCCAATGTCAACAATTCCACGCTGTCCCTGTATCACAACTATTTCATTCAATAAAAAATATTCGCCTGTACTAAGGCTGAACGTTGCAATCTCCATCTGCAGAAGAAAAGATTGAAATGTTTAAGCATTACTTAAATTTGGTAAAGTGCATTGACTTAAATGAATTAAGATTTAAATTGAGCTTACACCAGATTGGAGAAGTGTATCAAAGTCAATTTCAATGAAATCTTCCTTCCAGACAAAATTGGTTCCGATTTCTAGGTCCTTCACGGATCCATTCCCAATGTCCACACTCGGAAAGATTTACAAAACGTGGGATCCTGGAGCCAGTATGTGAGCATAATACTTGACATATAAATAAGTTGGAGTTGGTGGACCCGAAAAACTGCCTGCACCCCGTAAAATGGCTTGATTTTGAGCTTTCCCTTCAAAGTAAAGAACCCCATTTCCGTCTAATTTTCCTTTCAAAACTCCTGGCAATTCCTCCGGAGTCTCTGCATAGCCAAACGTTCCTCCAGTCGACTCCTTCCAGTTATTTTTATAAAAATCTTCAATGTCTCTCACACACTCCAAATCTTTGTCCAGTTGTCCATTTGAAATGTTGGCAACAAACAGGATCGTCGATAAAATAACACGGAAGACGAATTTTACGTTCATTGTGTATAGTCTCAAGAATTAAAAAATGTGGAGCACAATAAATAATTAAATGGTTTCAAATTTTAAATGTTTTAATCGGCGCTGACGTTTATTCATATATTTTGGCTATGGATGTTGGATATCGTTTGTCAACATTTTGTGTCAATGGAAATTCCGATCCTGGATTAAGTTGATGGATCACGCCAAATACATTAATCCATCTTTGTCACACACATCTGCCACACAACTCAATACACAAATCCCGGTGAATGTTTTGCCTAAAATTCCATGTAATTTCACAGTGTGAACGTTATGAAAATTTTTGCCGTCGTATACGCGTAAAGTTATGGGACAACAATGACGCACAATATAATCATTTTGCAGCCCGAAAACTTTAACCATTGTGATCCAGTCAATGCATTCTGACAATGACAAGATTTTATGTGAATAAACGTGATGCGAGTTTATGCAATTCTTTATTGTTTATTAGTCAACGAAGTCAATGTGGCTTTTGTAAAATAAAAAAAAATTCAGATATTTTTCCTAAAATCCATGTGAAATTAAATTACCTACTTAGAAAATTTAAAACTTTATTTTCCATGTTACTTATAAATGAAAAGGTTAATTTAAGGATTCATAAATCCAGACTTACATTTTATTTGCTATTTTTCAAACAGAACTAGGAGTACAAGGAAAAAATTGTGAATGTTTGCACATACATATACATACATTTCTTGAACATTATTAAATTGAACATGCACAATTTCCACATCTCGATGTCAGATTACACCAGTTTTGTGGGGCAGGACAGAGAAATAACAAATCCCCAAAAGGTCCAGAATCTTCATAAAGACAGACACGGAATGAATTACAGCTTTCTGTGGGAAAAAATCCGGGTTCTTGACAGGCTGTTTCTGTTGCGGATAAACCTTTCAAATCTAACGGCTTCTGTGTTGTCGACGAGTCTGCCAATGTTCAAGAAGGCTTGTAATTAAAGTGGCCCACAAAAAAATTCAAATTGGCCCAAAGATGATTTTATTTTGGCCCTACAACATTCATTTAGTTTCTGCATATTATGCTACATGTTAAATGAATTAACTTAAAAAATTAATTGTGACTAAGTGTAACTGCCATTATTATAATGGTGGCCAAGCGACCCGCAATATTCAGTTTTATCATTAATTGAAATGATTAATTAATTCCAAATTCAAATCATTAATTTGACATCATATTACAACATTTAATATATCATTTGATTTCTGATTCATATTCCTCACACTTCAATAACAGAGCCAAGAGGGTTTAAATTAAGTAGCATCACACGGGATTTTCTGGCTTCTTTTATGATTCCTTTTTGTGGGCCAAATATTTGTTTTTGTTCTGGGTAAAAAAAATAATTTGTGGGCAATTTGTAATATTTTTGTGGGCCGAATGTTTTGTAGGGCCAAAATAAAATAATCTGTGGGCCAATTTTAATTTTTTTTTGGAAAAATGTATTTATATACCCGTTAAAAAAGCCAGTTCAGCTGTAGCCGCCGCCACGATTCCTTTCCCTGGACCTGGACAGTTTTCCATGACGCTTTTAACATCCTCAATTCCTCCAATTCCATGATCTCCTTGAATCACAATCATTTTCTCAACTGCAAAGTATTCGCCTGGATTAAATCCAAAGGTTGCCACTTCCATCTACATATAAAAATTCCCCCTCAAAAAAAAATACAAAAACAAAAAAACCCCACAGTCTGCCAAACTGCCAAAATATATAAAAATGAAAAACATAATAATATGTTCTTTTGTATCGTAATTGGCTTAAAAAATCCAGCTTTACATCCGATCCCCGAAGTATATCAGAATCTACTTGGATGTATTCCTCCTTCCATTCAAAGTTCGTTGTAAGTGGAAGCTCTTTTATAGGTCCATTTCCGGTGTCCACAGACGGATATAAATAGAGAAGATGCGCTCCCAGAGTCAAAATGTGAGCATAATATTTCACATATACATAAACGGGAGTTGGTGAGCCCGAAAAACTGTCTCCACTTCGTACAAATGCTTGATTTTGAACTTGTTCTTTCCCTTCAAAGTAAAAAATCCCATTTCCTTCTATCTGTAATTGTCCCTGTAAAACCTCTGGCAATTCCTCCAGAGTCTCTGCATAGCCAAACGTCCCTCCAGTGGACTCAACCCAATTTGTGTGAAAATCCTTCAAGTCTCTCACACACTCCAAATCTTGGTTCAGTTGTCCATTTGAAATGTGAACAACAATAAATAGAAATGTAATGAAAACACTACGGTTAATACGGTAAAAGTAGGTTTTGAAGCTCATTTCATTGAGTGTCAAAAGTCAAAACTGTGTGAGCAATGAAATTAAATATACAATAAATTAAAATTATGACTTGTTGCAGACTTATTTATATGCGTGTACAAGTGTTTGGAAATTAAATAAGCTATATAGGCATTTCATGTGTTCTTAATCTTATCAATAAATTTTCGATACGAATTCCGATCTTGGAATTATACTGCTATATGTATATACTATATAGTGTGATGGAAATACATACATATACTTACGTATAGTAAGCTGACGTACATACATACCATATTATACTTTATACTTTGTATACAAGAATCCGTACTCAGACCGGAAATGGAAAGGCAAAACAAATGACAATTAAAAATCATAGTCGATGGAGATGGAGAGAAGAAGGAAGAAATCATCCATGTATAAATTTGATGTATTTAACAGTTTATTCATTTGAATTTATATTTCGTGTTTCATTCAAAATTCCAGCTCTCTTCTGGTTTTATGCGAACGGGATATTCGAATTGTGTATAGGGCAAGTTTTGGACGGACGATGAAGTATTTCATTCGTTTACAACCGGCGTTTGTACTCGACAAAAAGCTACCTTCAAACATTCAGTTTGGGAGGGAGAAACTTGAGAGAGAGAAACGAGCCGACGACAACACACAGCGTTTTATTCCCTCTGTACATATTCACTATTCAGTTTTCCGCACACACACACACATTCGGTCAATATGTACTTATGTATTTGCTTTCATTTCATGTTTAAAATTGACTTTAAATTAAGGGAAGTTAACGTATTCATAACAACTCTAAAAGGATATGGAATTAAAATGAAATACGTGTCCAGTGAGTGACGGGACATAACATTTAAGCTAAATACTTATATGTACTTAGGTATATTTTAATGGCGCATCACGAATCCACGTCAACTTTAATTAAGTACATATTTGAAAACGTCAAACCCTATTCATTTATAAATAATATACAGGACAGCTGTACAATGTATATAATTATACAGTTTATAGTCCAAGAGGAAATACCTACAGTTTGAACAGTTTTTTGAATGTTGGAATTGACGGCAATTGTGCTGTCAATTCATTATGGGGATTGGAAAATCGTTTCTCTCTCGCCGCCTCGCCATTTTTGTGTGCTCTAGATTCATATTTATGTCATTTTATCCGGAATCCGGATAGAAATAATAACAGGCTCCAAAACTTCAAAATGTAGAGTCGAGCTAGAGAATGGTCAATGCATATTTTTAATCTGAAGTTCAGATTATCCGAACCACGGAGTTAAAATGAATTCATTTTAACTCCGTGATCCGAACCCATCTGTCTTCTGGTCTTCTCTCGTTTCAAAATGTGGCTGATGACGAGGAAAATACTCAAAATACAGCAAATTGAATTCTCACTGGTGAAAAGTTACTTTGAGAAACAAACGCTTCAAATCTTTCATTTGATTCTCAAACTTTGTGGATGGTTAAACATCCTTCCGTTTTCAAATTACTCAAGCTATACGAATATCCATGTGTATAAACGTCATGAGTCCCGTCTAAAATCCATCATATCCATCATTCTACCCGTCATTTCATTGAGTCAAGGATGTTTCGTGTCCATTCGTTTCCTTCAATTCCTCATTGTGAGACCATCCGTCTCCAAAGAGTCTGCCATTCATCTCTTGTATTTTGAATTGCACTTTTTCAGCTCCATCCATTGGCTGAGTAGACTTTTCCATCCTCAGGAACTGCCTACACTTTTGAATCAAATTGAATGGCTCGGCCGTCATTTTAAACGTGAGAACATAAATACTCGTATTCCAATATTACAATAAAAAAATCCGTCATTTCATTTTTTTTAAAAATATTTTGTATACTTTTTCATTCCCTCGTAACATATATGTAACATTCTCATTCGAAATTCTCAGGAATTTCTTTCTGCACAGCTGAATGGAATTCTTCATGGATCACCATAGCCATGATTCATCTATTTTTGCAGACAGTCATCAATGTTTTCCTCATCACAATTTTCCTATTCATTCAAAATCCGGAGGCTTTTATGTACGTCATTTCTATTCTTCCGGCAACTGTCCAAGGAAACGTCTGGACATTGTATATTTCTTTGGCTCTGGAGTCCATTTCCATTTTTATTTCATTAGCCAATTGTACGGTGGGCATGTCCGTTTGTGTCGTGTATTTGTACTCTGTCAAAATTTGGATTTCTCAACTACAATCCCAGTAAGTTTTTTTTTCTTTGCTCAACACATGTCATGTACATATTTTTTTTATTCATGTCCGTCTTCATTATTATGTATTATATTTTTCAGTGCAAGGAATAATGATGAATCCACTGGACTGGACTCCCTGGACTATTTAAAAATCTACAAATATATACAATTGAATAACATTGTGGCCAACTCATTTCTACAGTCCATTACAATACCGGGGATGACATTGTTCATCATATGTGTGACGACCACGTCCATTTATGGCGCACTGAGGATATTTGACTTGATCCCATGGTTCATTTACCTAGTTTTTATAGGACTCATTTTCCTCAACGTTGTTTTCGTCCCTCCAATCTATTTGGAATTTGCAAAAGTCTATTTAAATTCTTCAAAATTCCTGGTCAAAATGAAAGAAGATGCTCGTCCACGTGAAGCAGTTGAAGTACAAAGGAAAGAACTGAAGGGCTTGATGAGCCTCAAAATCAGAAATCAAAATTTTAAACATGTAAACATCTCCACACCACAACGAATGGCACAAGAAATAATTACCTATGTTCTTCTCATGCTCGGCAATCTCCATTGACAAATCTAAACATGTAAATATCAGCATTTTTTTACTAACTGCTCACATGTAAAGATGTAAATGATATGTTTGTTGGATTTGGATACCAACTTTATTTTTAGTACCATACATTTTTTGCACAATTGCACAAGTTTTCCTGACGTTCATCACATCATTGATTTTTTTACAGTGCCGAGCACAAGAATTCAAATCGTCTGTCAGTAATTTTGCAAAGAATTATTAAAAGCAAATGCAACAGTTAGCAAAAAAGGAAAAAGTTTGTCACATCGGCGAATGTCGAACAACAAAAACCGGAATTGATAATTAATAAAAATGTATCAATATCAATAGATTATAATTACTGCTAAATGAACACTAGTTTGTTCGAGAGTCTCTTCACTCATCTTTTGTTGCCACAGTCAGACGACACAATACAAAGCTAATTAGTAATTACGATTGTCAATTCTCTGAGCTGAGGGAAGAATTCTCTCGTTTTCGTACCTTTTGTCACTGGCACGGATTTCATGGTAATAAAATACTACTGCTACTACATACTTACTAATAATAATAATAATAAAAATATCCTGGTGTTGTTACAACACTTGTGAATCCACACCAAAACAATAAAATGAATTATTTGCATATTTAAATATTTACTGTTATTTAAACTCATTGTATTGAGTATATAGTAATATTGTTGAGGTGGAAAATCAATAAATGTATACCTACATGCAGCTAAATATTTATGTAATTGTCAAAGTTTTCTCCATGCGACACTTTTCTCTCCTTGAAACTTTTTTGCGACTAGAAGTACTTAAATATTGTATATATGTTGTATTCGACTTGAAAATGAAAATATGTATAATATAATATATACATTGTGTATAGTAACGATTATTTAATGGTGTCGTGTCATTTTAAAGTGTGCTAGTAATTGAATATTGCAGTATCCGTTTTTTTGTTTGACATTTTGCAGTGCATGTGGCAGTGCAATATTTTTTATACACATACTAGTGATAAATATGTAGGTAAATTAATTTTAATAATTTTATATATATATGTACATTCTTTTTATCCATTTTACATTTTACTCTAGTTTCAGTGAAACTGCTTCACTCGTGTCTTCGTGTGTCTTGAATGAATTTCCCTACAGTATTTTCCTTGTACTTATCAAGAATTTGAGTGTGGTAGCAAATTAAATGTAAATCCTCCGTTAAATTATATTCCGTTTGCATATTATGTAACATTTGCCATTTATTGGTTGAGCCAAGTACAAGCTACAAGCTGGCTGAATTTGGATTTCTTTTGCTATAATGAGTATAGTTGAAATTCAAAAGTGACATTTTTAAGAGTTTGTCTGATTTAACCCTTTCACAACAATTAAATACTATAGTAAATATATTAATAATTGTTTCTTAAATTCATTTTATCAGTTCACACAGTTTCACAGTGCAACAACAACACGCCGGCTCATCCAACATGGAGACTGACAGTTGACAGTCGTGGATAAAACTTAAAAAAACAACAACCAAAAAAAAAAAAAAAAACAATTGAAAATTGAAAATTGTTTTGTAAAAAAATATGCGTCCTCTCTGTCGACCTCAAAAATTAAGTATTTTCCTCAGTGCAATTGGACTGTGTATATTTTATCTATGTATTCACAAACTAGAAAAACAATTACATTTACAAAAAGTTGATAAAGAAATCAAATCCGAGGCAACACAAAATGGAACTCAAACTCATGACACGCTACCGCTTCCGGAAGCCCTCCTGGAGGGAGGCCAGTCAGTTGTTGTTGAAGAAAAAAAAACGACAGAAACGAGTTCAAGCAACACCGACATCCCTCCAAAAGAGATGAGATCATCAAAATCTTTAGTTCAAGGAGGTGATGATCCAGCAGTCAGTGATAAAAGACTATTCATCAAAGGAGTATGATCTCACATTTTCTATATTTTAAATTTTGATCCATGATCATGATCATGATATACAAATTTCATATGTTATGTTCAAAAGCTGATAAATAATCTGTACTATATACAATATTTGTATTTTAGATGATGAAGGACGCATGGGATGAATATGTCAAGTATGCTTGGGGTCAGAATGAATTAGCACCCGTAACCAAAAATGGTCGAGATGGGGGTCTTTATGGTCGATCTGCCATTGGAGCTACGATCATTGATAGTTTAAGTACATTATTTATTATGGGATTGGATGAGGAATTTAAGAAAGCACGAGATTGGGTTGAGAGTAGTTTTCATTTAGGTCAAGTGGTGAGTTTTGATTTATGATATTTCATTCTTTCATTTTCTATGCTTGCCTATATAATTAATTATTAATTTAACAATTAAAATGCAAATACTTTGTATTTAATGTTGTTACTGTCATTGCGATTGTTTTTAGAATCAGTACATGAGTCTATTTGAAACAAATATAAGGATCCTCGGAGGACTTTTAAGTGCATATGCTCTGAGTAGAGATGCGTTATTTAAAGATAAAGCGTATGAAGTTGGCAAACTCATGCTTCCGGCTTTTAGAACGAGGACAGGTTTACCTTTCTCCAGATTTAATCCCGCTACTGGGGTTATTGCCAAAACATTTCAGTATATACTTTTTGTCTTTTGTACTTAACTATGTAAACGAATCAATACAATATCAATTAATCAATTATTTTGATTTTATATATAGGGTGGACAAGGAGGAACGAGCGTTCTTGCGGAGCTGGGAACGCTATATTTGGAGTTTGTTTACCTGTCAAAAATTTCGGGGTGAACAAATTTTATACAAATATTTCATTTTGATGTTGACTGCTCTCATAAATATATTATTATGATTTCAATTTCCTTTCAGAGACACACAAGATTTACATTTGACATTGATCAAATACAAATATTATTTTACTTTCTTGATTCTTGATTCTTGATATTTATTTATATAGAGACTCCTCATTTGAAAAAGCAGTTCTACGTATTCAAAATCTTGTGAAAAACTTGAACAAACCAAATGGACTGTACGGGAATTCCATCAGTGTTTTCTCTGGGACCTTTTCTGACTGTAAACAACTTTAATTAAAAATTAAGTACATTAATCTGTATGGTCAAATTCATATAACAGTGTGGGTTTTTTTTTAAACCGAATTTGTATAAACTCTTAAATGCTAACAGCTACTGCTTCACTTGGTGGCGGTGGAGATTCTTTTTACGTAAGAGAGAGAGAGAGAGAATTGCAATATATTTTATTAATTTAATTTAATGATGGAGTTGGGATATTGAGATAAAATGTATATATGTACTTTATTACTGTAAAATTGTGATTGTTTTTTTTTTACTGTACACAGGAATATTTACTCAAAGCCTGGATAATGACTGGAGACGTCGTGTCTCGGAATCTTTACGATGACGCAGTGGAAGCTTTGGTTAAAAATGAAATGGTTCGTTACTCTCAACAAAAACTCCTTTATATTGGTGATATGTATATGCATGGGACTCGAGTTTCTGCCACGGGTTCTCATCTTCTGTGTTTTGCCGGAGGAATGTTTGCTCTTGGCAGGTAATTTCTTGATACTTTTTAGCTTACCTATATGTATATACAATATATTTTATAGAGGTTGACTATGAATTTTCATTGTACATGAAATAAATTGAGGATTTGCGGGTTTTTTCTTTCAAAAATACTAAAATACTAATGCATTTTTTTAAAAATAGTACGAACGACCCCAGAAATGAAACAGCGAATAGAAGAGATCGTGACCTGAAGATTGGAAAAGAACTGACGAATACTTGTCATGAATCGTACATTGGAACAAAAACCAGAATAGGTTAGTCCGTGTGCGGCAACGAGTATACGAGAAAATTAGAGACAAAAATTATTTCCTGTACGTATATATAGGGACTTCACATTTAAAATTTAAAGTACATAATGTTTACTTACACACATATATGTATAGGTCCAGAATCTTTCCGTTTTGTGGGGACTGAGAGGGAAATTGTCCCCACTAATCCCGTGTACATTCTTCGTCCGGAAGTGGTCGAATCCTATTTTGTTCTATACCGTGTGACGAGGGACTCTAAATATCGAGATTGGGCTTGGGACGCGGCCACCGCAATACAAAAGTATTGTAAAGTGGGTAGTGATGGAGGATACTCGGGCCTTCGTAATGTGGACAGCAGTGACCCTCAAAAAGATAATGTTCAACAGACTTTTTTCATGGCAGAAACTCTCAAGGTAATAATACCTATACTAATAATACTGTTTTATAGTTTTCACATAAAAATCAATTTTGTGGACAAATTCTTTCTGAGATAGAAAGAATTACACATCCCCCAAAAAAACGCTCAAAATCCCCCTTTCAAAAAATCCCCTACCAACGGGGGGAATTTCGGAAAACTTCCAACAGAACCTCAACCTTATTTTAAGGTCTTTTTCACACGGAAAAAATACAATTTCGTCAAACTCCGCATTGGCATTGACATTGGCTCCCACGGCATTGCATTGGACTATCTCAGAAAGTTTTTTTTATAAAAAAAATTCTTGACAGTCTGCAATATATTTGTGGCATTTTTTTCATTTATGTTTTGCAGTATCTTTACCTCATATTCAGTTCTCCGGATCTAATTAATTTGGACTACTGGGTCATGAACACTGAGGCCCATCCTCTCCCCTCTTTTACGAAAAACGACCCAGCTTCAAAATGAAAATGACTCGAGTATAATACTTTGTTTGTCGTTTGATATTTTTATTTTCATTTACACTTTTCATACAATGTTTTGTTTTATTAAAAAAAAAATGAGTTCCTGCTCTTTGCCATATAAATACTCGCTAATTTTCCTCTTCAACTTACCATTTCATTTCAAGACATATGAGTTAAAGATAGGGAGCTGTTTCTAGTTCTTAAATAGACAAGAGGAGAATGACTGTCATTAAAATATCAATAGCAAAAATATGGAGAATCCATCAAAACTATACCTATATGCAAGAACATCAGTGCAATATTCAGAGCTGTATGATTCACATCCGTTCGTCTTTGACATTGACTTTTTCCCATTGCATTGCATTGCACATCAACATCTGTATTTTATCTATATACACATTCAATTTTATTGGATTGTTTATTGGGAGTGTTTGGACGAGGGAAGGATTCTCTCAAGCTTTATTATTTCATGTGATCACAGCGTTAGACCTCGAACCTCTCGAATGAAAAAGTTTAATTGTATCATCTCAGTTAGTTCACTGTAATAATGGATTTGTGGATTTGGATTTAATATGGTTAAAATTAAAAATATTATTTGCCAGTGCAAATGATAGTGTTTTACACAGTCCCCACAGGTCGCTATATTCCTGCGGAGAAGTAAATTCACTGTATAAATAAAAATAATACTCAACTACCTCAACTATAAAATGACGTTTTTATACAAATGTTTTAATTTGCAACAAGCCAATCAAATAAATAGTACCAACCACAAACATTAATCAATACCAATTAAGTAACTTTTGTAGAATGCAAGATGTGTTCTCTCATAAATAAATACATACTTCACAGTCATAATTATAGAGACTACGAGTATCCGTTCGTCGTCGTCGCCGTCAATATCAATAATTTGTTAAAATTAGCGTGCATTGTGATTGTGATTGTGATGGTAAATGTGTCTGTCTAAGGCCACACTATCAAAAAAAGGATACCGTTTGTCATTCCATCGTTTCATCGTCTCTCCCCTCATCATCTTCACATCTCCATTACAATTGCATAATAATTGAATGAGGGTCAAATATCAAACACATACAACCAATTTTTGGATGTCGAGTCATCTTCCCAACAACAACTGTATACAGCCCATTCACATTCACATTCAGAAATTTTTGCATTTGAACATTTGTCTGTATATCTACAAAATCTACATAGTGGATATTATTATTATTATTATTATGTCGACTGTTCACGTGCATCAGACAGCACGTGAATTGTTGTTGAATTGTTGTCCGCACCCACTCTCCCCAATATATATTATCATCATCAGTCATCAGTATATGATGGCAATACAGATATATATATGATCATCATCATTTCATGATGTTCCACTCGAGAGAACTTTGTTAAATGTTAAATGTTACAACCAACCAACCAACCAACAACAATAATATTTGTAAATACTAAATAACTAAATGCAAATGAATTCGTGGTCCTTTGCTTTGGACTCTCCACAATGATCGTGATCTTCTAGACATCTACACAGTTTTCATTTTCAACATCACGATGAATCATATGGAGAATGTTTTTTTTTATCTTTTTCAATTCCTTTTTTCATAGATATATACGAAATATTTAGGAAATAAGAGTTTTGTGTGTGTGTGTGTTTCTTGAGCTAAAAATGTTATCTTATTAAATGGCCAATTCACAATTGAACTCTGACAAATCCAAAACATATTTATAGTGAATGTGGAAAATAGAAAGACATTTTCAGTGTTTCAGTATATTTCGCTTGAGTGTAGTGTGTGCAATTGAAATCTCTTGACTCTTGACTCTCTTGACTTTTGTCAAAGTGAACCGTTATGAAGGAAATAGAAATAGAAATAGAAATAGGGAAAGTGAAACCAAGTCAAATCCAATATCGACTTTGTATATTTAATCTCAATTATATTATTTAGATAAAATTTGTAGATAATTCTAGAATCATGGGATTTTGAAGCATCCATGTGTGATTTCCAATAGACAATGTAAAATATTGCTTTCATTATCATTAGTTCATTAGTGATAAAAATCGTGGTCAAGAAAATCTCCATTCTTCCCAATTTCCATAATATAAGATATATATAAACTAAAATTAGGAACGATGTTCTAATTTTCTAACTCTTGGATAAAGGAAAGTGTATCATAATAATAATAATAATAATAATAATAATAATAATAATAATAATAATATAAATATACTTTAATTGGTTTCAATCTTTCAATCTTTCAATACACATTTGACATTACATTACACAAGTGATTTGATAATAATAATAACAATAATAATTCCATTTCAAGCTTGGTTTTAATAGGAAACAAATCAATTTTCGTTTGTTCTTCAACCTTTGACGTTTTCAATCCTCAGTTCTTTCCATTTTCATTCCCATTTTTCAGTGCTCATCCTTAACACGAATTAATCCAACGACGCTCTGTATTCTGTGTATATAAATTATAAAAAATACCATTCCATTTGGTATTACACTTTGAAGTGTTTACGCGTCTCTCTCTCTCTCTCTCCGTCGCTCTCTGTGCAGGGACATTGAGAGAAGAATCCTCATCATCATTTTTTTTACACATTCCACATTCCGCAATCAAATTGAAGGTAGTGAAATGAAGGTAGTGATTGCCGCGGCTGTGATTTTCTCCCTCGTCTGTATTTTCGTGAGAACGTTCTCTTCCCCGGTGAGTGTCTCCAGCTCGCTTGTACAAAAAGTGTTTCAACGGACAAATCCGGTTCTTATTCAAGGCGGAGCGGATCCGAATCCAGAAATCAATGCCAGGCGAGATTTTGTGAAGAAGGTATTTATTTATTTATTCGTATACTTACGATATGCGATATCTATGCTGTATAGAAAAACTCTGTAAAACTGATCGAAATCGAATCTTGATGATTTACCAATTTACACATATACCCGGGTACAAAGTATTTTTGTAATGATGATTCCATTTTGAAATTCTGAATTCTGACAAAATGCAAAGATGTTCAAAGATGCCTATGATGAGTACGTGAAATATGCATGGGGAGAAAATGAGCTGAATCCCATTAGTAAAACGGGGCAAACTGGAGGGATTTACGGGGATTCGAAAATCGGAGCAACGATCATTGACTCCCTCGACACTCTGTTCATCATGGGATTTGATGAAGAATTCAAGAGAGGACGAGATTGGGTGGATAAAAACCTACACTTTTCACAAGTTGTGAGTATACTATTTACTATTTATTAACTCTACATAAGGCAGTTAAGTCTACATCATATCGTAATTACATTAGTGCAAACATTCCCATTAACTACGCCTACGCATGTGTATTTACGCTGAGTTTTTACATTTTAAATGGCTTGTTGTGAATCCAGGATGCGGATGTTTCTGTATTCGAGACGAATATCCGGATAATCGGTGGTTTCCTCACAGCCTACAGTTTCACGGGGGACTCACTTTTCATTTCCAAAGCATATGAAGTTGCCACATCATTACTACCCGCATTCAATACGACTACAGGAATCCCATATAATTATCTGAACCCAAAGACAGGAGTTAGTGTAAAAACTACTAAAAAAATCCCCGCATTTCTTTTTGTCATTTGTCCACACGAAAATCTTAAATATTCGTAAAAAAGTGATGACATTTAAAGAGTGTATTGTTAAATTCCTATTTTTTTCTTTTTTTGGGGCAGGTAACAGTCAAGTCGAGTTCGAGTATTCTCTCGGAATTTGGTACACTCACCTTAGAGTTTAATTACTTGAGTGAAGTGACGGGTAATCCAATTTTTAAAGAGAAAGTTGCAAAAATTAGGAAAGTCTTACACAATGCACATAAACATAATGGCTTGTACTGGAATTATATGAGCCCGGAAACTGGGAAATTTACCAATGGTATATAAAAACACTAAACATTCTATTCTATATTCCACTGTGGAATTAATTATTTTATAAGCACTTACCCTACATTCTAAAATACCTGGACTGAAGCACATTTTTTGTTGTATTTTGTTAGATCACGTCTCGATTGGGGCGCTTGGAGACAGTTTTTACGAGTATTTACTCAAGTCTTGGATTCAAACTGGAGATTTTGAAGCGCGTCAAATGTGAGTTTGTTTATACATCATTTTTTATTTCAATACAAACCTGAAAATTGATTGAAAATTGTACGATGATTTGATGGATACAGGTACGATGAAGCGATGAATGGATTCGTCAAAAACAATTTGGTCCGAGTGTCCAAACAATCGCATCTTTTGTACATTGCTGAAGAGCAAGGTGGTGTTGTGCAGGATGTGGTTGGTCATCTGGCCTGTTTTGCTGGTAATAATAATAATAATAATAATAATACACCGGGACAAAATGTCTGTAATGTCAAATTACTGAATTTGTCATGTTTGAAATTGAAATCAGCTGTGAGAGTTTTTAAGTTTTTATATAGTTGAAAGAATTTTTGTACATATTTCATATTTGTGTATTTTTTTTGGTCATAGGTGGGATGTTTGCTTTGGGCTCTGCGACGGATCCATCGAGTCCATCGATGGGAAATCGTGTCCGAGACATGGAAATTGGAAAGAATTTCACGAATACCTGTCACGAGTCGTACATTCGAACTCATACTAAAATCGGACCGGAGACATTCCGTTTCACAAGTGACACGGAAGCTGAAGGGATTTCAAATCATGATCTGTCGTACATTCTCCGTCCGGAAGTCATCGAGTCTTATTTCATGCTGTATCGTTTGACTCGAGATCCCAAATATCGTGATTGGGGT
Source organism: Gisinianus flammeolus (assembly GCA_034699125.1). NCBI lineage: Eukaryota > Metazoa > Arthropoda > Collembola > Symphypleona > Katiannidae > Gisinianus > Gisinianus flammeolus. The sequence continues at coordinate 3,773 of JAIUND010002903.1, read as the reverse complement.
TGGGAAGCCGTCAAAGCCATTGAGAGGTATTGTAAAGCTGGACCAGGGATGGGTTATTCGGGGATCCGAAATGTCAATTCTCAGGATCCTGTTCAAGATGATGTTCAACAGACTTTCTTCCTTGCTGAGACACTCAAAGTACGTATACAATCATAAATCATACTAATTTACAACGTTTTACATTAAAATTGCACATTTCCCCGATGAAATTCATATAATTCTACGACTGTTTTTCTTAAAACAATTTTACAGTATCTTTACCTCCTCTTCTCGTCCCCAGATTTGATTGATTTAAATCAATGGGTATTTAATACGGAAGCTCACGCTTTACCGATTCGGGGAAAAAATCCATTGTACTGATTGTTATGAAATTTGGACTCTCTGTTTGACAAAAAACAAGGAAAAAACGGAAATCAGCGAGTCACTAATTTTATTTATTCTCAATTTCCTGTTTAATTTTACCTCACCATTCCATATGTTGGATTTTTCTATATAATGCAACGATTATATGACTTGATTTGCTCTCTAAAGAATTGTATATTTTTCTATTTTGTACACGAAAACGAGTAGAATAATTTAAATAAACTGTTGAAGGTTGAAGAAACGACGTTTCCCTACGATGAAAAAAAACATGGCGAAAATTCCCGGACTCGATTAATTTCAGTAACTTTGACATAGCAACATTTGTTTTCCCACGGCTAAAAAATTTACATGGCATCAAGATCAAGTTGTCGTCACATTCCTCCAAAAATTCCAAGGGAAAGTGAAAGTATATTTTATGAAAGAATCAGGAATTTGGGATTTTGTCTGTCCATCATCATTTACGATTTATTTGACTGTGGAATTTTCAGTATAATTTCCACAGCTCAAAAACATGTTACATTTTCCTCTCATCTTTATATATCTTACGTAAAAAAAAACTCACATGCAGACTATTCCACACATAATTGTCATACATCTAAAAAAAATATTCAAACAACATGGTATTTGGTACTGCACCCAAAAGCACAAGCCCAAGTCAAACGGGGAAACGTGGACCCATTATTTACAATCCCACAGCACCTGTCATCGCATCCCTTGATCTAAAAAAAAATCCAAATGCTCCTAAAAAGCGTAAAAAAGTCCCCAAAAGTCAAAAGGATGTTTTGGCATACATTCGACAAGCTGAACAAGATAATGAAGAGGACACGGATGAGGGAGAACTCGGTGCATTAATTCAATTCATTTCATTTTATTTTATTTTAATTTAGTTAGATACATACAGCTATAACTATCTGTAAAACTGTTTCATATCGATATTTGTATTTGTATATGTCTATTCTATATGTCTATCCTTTCTGTTCATATTTAGCCCCAAGTCCACAAGTTTCCACCCAAAACACACACACAAACAAACAACCATCATTCCCATGTACAGAATGTGCAAATGTGCAAATGCCAATATGTACAAATAAATCTTTTGTGTGTGAATTGTGAATATATATACAGATGATCCACTGGCCAGACCAAAACCAAAACCAAGAACAGCGGCCAAGGTGCGCAAAAAAACCCAAAATACGATATTCTTTGTCCTTGTCTTTGTCATTGTATTTACTTACTTACTAATTAAAATATTCACTATATATATTGAACATTGAATTCCTCCAGAGTTTTCGCAGTCTCCCAAAGCCTTCCACGACAAATAAACCCCCCATCAAAGGGAGCACAGTCAGATTCAAACAACCAAAGCATCGTCATAAACCCCATGATGCGGATGCTGGGGGTGGGCAAGGAGGAGGGAATGATAGCGAATCCTCAGGGACTCCAAGTACAGACTCGGTGGATGACGTGAATCATGTGGCCTCGGATATTCACGACGTCATCAACAGTACAGCGGACAATAGTGCAGTCACCATCCCCATCAAACCACCACCACACGGGAAAAAAGCACGTCGGAAACCTCCCAAATACATTGAGCCCGTCACAGTCGGAGCCAAACTGAAGAAACTCTTCTCCACCCTCACTCAAAACCATGATCAAGTCTATCCAAGTGGGCAATTCCTCATTGCTCCCACTCAACCAGAGCCAGCCGACAAAATCAAAACGGACCCCACGGAGCGAGAAATCCGTCGTCAACAACTTGCCCGGAAACGGAAACGGCGAGAACGTGTCACCTATGCGAGTCTCGTCTTCATCGTCATCATTCGGCTCCTAACGACGGTGGAGATGGTTTGGGAGTATGAGGATTACTATATGATCTTGGAGTATTTAAAACGGATTGGGAAATTGAATTGTTTGGAAATCCTGGAGAATGAGGATTCTTTTAGTATAAATCCATGGCCCATCGTGCTATTCCTTTATTTCATGGCCTGCTGTATTTTACCCATCATCACGCGGAAGGAACTCTCAGCTGCTTGCATCGTCTGGTTATTCATACAAATAATGTACACGGGAATGCGATGTTACAGTTATCAAAGTTTCATTTTCCATCGGAGTGTGTTCCTCACCTGGACGGTGACGAATACTTGGATTGCTCATAGCGTGCTGGACGTGATTAGTTTCATTATCGTGATGATCCGCTATTATTTCGTGGCCAATCCATGTGCAGAGAGGGATCGCTATTCAAATACGATGCTCGGCTCTTGGTTGGTGAATGAGTACATTCAATTCATGGTTCAATCCTCATTCATTCGGAAGAAAATGGCTGTTCAGAGAGCCACCGCCTTTCAAATCACGACGGTGGTGAGGAAATTGAAAGAGAAATATCGGGACTCGGGCATTGGACCCACGGACACTCAAATTAATAAGGAAGTGAGGAGTGCCATTCATGCACTGGAGGATTGGAAGAAATTCCCAGCTCTGAGGATCATCCATGCGTATGAGGCGAAGGAGAAGGCCATGCGAGAGAAATTAAAGTTGAGGAGGAGGAGGATTCGAGAGATGAAGGATCGATTCCATCAAATGATGCTTGAAGACAAGAAAAAAAGAGGTGTGGCTAAGATTCATCATTCAAAGGGAGTGGTGGATGCCATTATGAAACATACAAAGGATAAACTCGTACTCAATCGGAAAGGGATCCCACAAATCACAAGGACAATGGATCGTCTATCCACCAAGTCTGGACCACCTGTGGAGACTGCGACGACGACTCCTCCGAACAAACAGCAGCAGCAACAGAATGTTGTTGGGAAGTCAGGGGAAGACAAAAAATCTTATCAGGATCGACGAGCGGATTTGCGGAATCAAACTAAGAAAAATGAATAGAAATATTAAATGTATATACGATAGAATTCAAAGAGTAATTTTTGTAATTCCGTTTTTGGCAGGTAACCCAGCGATTTAAGACCTCGGATCAAAGCGACTTTCAATTTAGCCCGATTTTTATTCCTGCATGAATTATACGAATAATAAAAATCCACAATCCACTGATATTGACTGATATTGAAGAATTCCTTGTTATTATTTTGTATTTATTTATTTACATTATTGCAAATATTTATTTAATGCAGAGCTTATTAAGACTTAAAAGACCCCTGCAAACCAGGAAAATCCTCACCCACGTAGGATATTAAGCAGGAAGACGCAGGAAATGGAAAAACCCGGATTTTTTTCATTAAAACCGGGTAGGGGGTGGGAGGGGTCACTAGAAGTGGCTCCGAGTGGGAGTGGGTGGGGTCGGGTCACCACGGGGGTCAGGGGAGGTCAAACGTTGGACGTGGGATTTACGCGGGATGACACGGGAAAAAAATGATTTTCATTTCCTGCGTCATCCCGGGTAAATACTTACACGGGAA
>JAIUND010002902.1:0-18998 GCA_034699125.1 Gisinianus flammeolus | reverse complement strand
TATAGGCACAAAATTAGGGAGCCAAAAAGAAGTTCAGTTTAACATTGAATGGTCTTTGGTGTGTCAACCTGTCCTTTAATTGTTGAATGAAACTTTTCACAAAAAATCGAAAAGATGAAAAAAAAATTCTCGTGGATTTCATAAGTTGACCTCTCGACGACAAGGAAAACTCACCCTCCCAATTTCTTGTCACCGCATTAATAAAAAAAGAATTTTCAAAGAGTTTTCCTTATGAATGCGCAAATTGCATAAATTTATTAAGATATTAAGTTTTTAGTTTGGCTAATTGTAAGAAAATTAAATTACAAAACTTTTTTTTGTTTCTCCAATAAATAATTTCAGATTTGCAAGGAACTGTCTACGAATCGAGGAGATTGGAAAACGTATTGGGACAATGAAGCCAAAGTTCCATACATGAGAAATGGGGCTAAATGGGTTAGCTTTGATAATCCAGAAAGTTTGTACCAAAAGGTGAGGCTCTCTTTCTCTCTCTCTCTCACGTTTTTTAATTATTAGTTGTGAATTAAAGTTTCCGGTAACTTCAATTTTTCTAATTCCATAATGGATTTTCAAGATTTCATACAAAACAATTTTGACAAAACTTAAACGCATTAGAATTGGGAATTGAGAGCAAACAACATACAGTTGACAGTTGAGTAATTTACAAAAGCTTTCGTTCCTTCAAAAAAACCTTTGTTGACTTCTCTCATCTTTTGATTGGATTTCCACAAAATCATATCACCATCAACCACCTAATCCCTTTTGTCAAAGTGTTTGTCTATTCAAAAGTGAAATGAATGGGATAACCTTGCTAGAAATTCTAGCCTAGAATATTTTTTCAAAGGTGTGGTTGGACTTCCATCTGGAGTAAGTCAGTTGAATTTGATGTGGTGAGCTTTTTCGTCTTGCCGTGGAGGGCAGGGAAGCATTCAAAGCTTTGAAACAGGATTGAGGATAGATTAGTATTATAAACCATGCTTTGAATTTGAACGTTCCAAAGTATTAGACGTTTTCTGGAGTCCCTTTTCAGTTTTCCTGTTCAACATTTCCACTGTATGTTTGTCGGCAGGGAAATTTTAGGCAATCAAAAATCAAAAGCAGACTTCACAAGTCCATACATTATGACTATAATTTTGCATCCAAAAAATTCAAAGGTTTTTTTAGTATTTGTCGAGGGAGTTTTCATCATGTAGATGTAGATTGCGCACTCAATTCTTTATTCTTCTTTGTATTATTTCAGAGCAGACAATCTCCTTGAATCTCCATAGTATTGCATTCTTTTTTAAGTCAGAGTTTTTACATGTACTAATTGAAAAATCCTTGTGCTTGATTCGCTTTCTCGGGGTTTACCCTCAAAATATGTTTGTGTTCAATAACTGTCAATAAGTCACTAGTACCAAACATGTCAAGTTATTCCGATTTATGGCCAGGTATATATACCTGCGGCAATATAAATATTTCCGCATTGTTTACAGTGTAAACTTTACACATGCAACGTGAGCGTGTGTGCATTCGGCTACAAAATTGCCCACTGCCCACATACAATACAACACTAGTTATTTTTACCCCCATGAAATTTGTCAGGAGAATAAAATAAACAATTCTTCTGAGTTCATTCTTACGTTAGACTTTAGAATTTAGAAGACTAATCATAAATCGTGTAGGTTAGGTACAACATTCATTGAATATGACTCTGGCTGCACGTCCACAACACAAAGAGACTCTGAAGGTTTCATTTGAATTTTTGAAATGTTTAACTATATTATATTATATTACATATAACAGATACAAAAGCCACCGTTTCTAACGTAAACGTGGTTTTCCATGTTTCCACATTCTCTCCATGTTGTTGGTTGGTGGTGGTTTGAATTGAAAAACAAGAAACAAGGTTTGGAGCATTGTTCACTGTCAATTGTCAATAAATTAAAAAGGGATGACTTGCCCTACTCACGATCAGGAGGACGCTCTTGAATCGACTCCATCTGCATCTGTATAGTCTGTAGTATCTCTTTACAGATGGAAGCTGAAATATATATATATCTGTAGAATGAATAGAATTGAAGCTATAGTATTGAATTACATACAACTCTTGATGAATTTGTTAACGGCTCAATTAACTGTCATCCACTTCCTTGGAATAAACTTAAGACACCCAAGAAAACGGTAGACCCTCCTTCAAATCCTCTCTCTCCATAAACTTTTACTATAACAGAGAGACTTGGGTGAATTTTACATGGAAACACGGCAAAAGTCTTATTAAACTTTCGTGCAATAAAAACGGAAATTCAATTGAATTCTTTCTCTCCTCTGTCCATTTGTCGTCCATTTCAAATCCCTAAAATTCATCACTTCCTTCCTTGAAGATGACTCCTCGACCTCGAAACCAAAACGTACACAATGTATACACATAGTGCATATAAAACCGTTCTTTTCTTCGTAAAAGTGAGATAGCGCGAGGGAGCCCATCTCATTGTCAGTCCTCATCGTCAGTATAATCCAATTCCAATTCCAAATCAACATCAACCTTTCTTCGCTCCACAATCTTCTAATAATAATATCATTCATAGTTCTATCTGTATGTATATCAGCATACGTACATACTAGAAAGACACCCAGACTCTCTATACCCAGAAAACTTTTTAAGACCCTCCTCTGTGCTCCTGTGTAATTGCTCTATTATATTGAATACAGTCATCTCCCTAAAAAAAAAAAAAAGATCCTCTCTCTAATATTTCCTTTAGTTTATAGTCTACAGCTCCAGCAGAGAGACTCATTGTACGCATATAAACACAGTACACACACAAAACGCCCAGCATTTATTGCCTTTAGAGTTGATGGTTTGGTGCTGTAGCGTATAGCTGTAGACATATCATTGAGATTAAATGAGATATTTATGTAGTCTGTTGTAAAGTGACAAAGTTGTTGATGTTGTTGTGTCTGCTTTGGGTTTTGACTTTGTCTTTTTTTTTCCTCTCGGTGTTCTGATATTATATATTATTATATATATAGGTTGAGTTTGCTATGAGCCGTGGTTTGAAAGGAGCGATGGTATGGAGTATCGACACGGATGACTTTTTGAAGGTTTGTGGTGGGTCTCGATATCCTCTCCTGCAGTCAATCAATTATGCTCTGGCCTATGAAGACAACTCCATCCGGAAGGGCCCCTCCAACAAGAACAAAAAGAAGACCAAACCCTCAGCCGCGGATTTCAACACACAAACAACCTTCCTCTCCACCAACATTATGATGATTCTCTTGGCCACCTTTGTGATAAAAATCAACATTTTTTAAATTGTAAAATCTATATTATACCAATTCCAATTTACAATCAAAAGGAAAATGAAAGTCTCCTTTTCACAACTGCTATACCTTAATAAAAATATAAAAGGCTGGTTCTTCTCGTTGATTTAGATTCTGTGTATAGTCTTAATCTTATCGTTAATCGTAGTCTAATGACTAAAAATTTTTATATATTTTTAAATGAGGACTATTATAATGACAAATGACAAACATAGAACTTTTTAAAGTACCACTGTAAGAAGTTTTTGTATCATTAGCTTTTAAGGACAATCATAAAATTTATTTAGGAGTGGTAAATGACATGTGATTTACATAATATCTCAAAACAAGAAAATGGCCAACACGGTATAGCATTTAGTTTTTAGTACATGTTGAGTACTTTTTTTTTATTTTATTTATATCTATAATTTTATTTCTCCAATGAGAAAAGTGAGAAGTCAATGTGTAAGTTGGACTATAGATGATAGATTAAAAAAAAAAGAATCTCGGGCTTTTATGTAGATTAGTAAATATGTGCATTACGGTCGTGTGTACGAGCGAACTGAAATTATTTGTGATGAAGGATTTTATAAAGGATTTTTTACAACGACTTTTTTTATACACATGCATATGATATCTTGAGAGTGTGAAAGACAAACTGTCTTTACATTTGACAATAAATAAAAAATTGTGCAATAAAATACAAAACTTAATGGACCCGTTTACTCTTTGGCTTTATTTTATTCGCTCAAAATTGACACTTAAACTCCTCAGGGATTATGATAAAATTTTGGACAATTTCTTCGATTGTTGGAGAAGAGAAGAGCAATCGTTTCAGCAGTGCAGTACAGTACACTGTCTTTACAGTATTGATTTGTTATGTAGGATCGTCTCTATAATCATATGCAAGATCATGTCCAACAAATGTATAAAAATGAGACTTTCCGTTTGATTTCCAAAATAAAATGTGAGTGTTTTGCAGTAGTAAGTAGTTTTATATTCCTGTGGCGTCGAATGTTGAATGAAAACGAAAATGAAAACAGGATTATTGAAGACAAAACTCGAGAGCGTGCTGGACTTTACCTATTGACTGTTGTGTTGTAATATTGGCAAGGTCAGCAAACAAAAACGTTAGCAATTTTAGCATACGGTGGTTTTAGTTGGCCCTACCCATGAAATCCCATTATACACGCAGTAATATAATATATGTCATACACAAACACAATGCACAATGCCCAACAGGGAAAAAGGAGCATGCAAAAACAATACAGACTCGATCATCATAACAAAATGCAAATCACGCATCAAAATTTGATTATGATGGTGATTATATTTGCTTAGGAGTTACGAGTACATCTAAACAAGTTATTAGAGACGTTTAGAATGGAGAATGATGTTTAATATGTATATAAGTTATATTTTTTTTTATACATTTGCATAAAATATGCGAATCAGAATTAATTACCCTTATATACGCGAGCCAAATCCGATGGGTTTTAAGGACTAATCAGTTTTTTTCCCGCTTCTAACATGCATCTAATGACTGAACACTAAACGTTTAATGTTATCAACAATATAGATAAATGAATAAATGTTTGCATTTCTTATGTCCATGTCCAGTGCTGAGAGTATATATAGGGGAAAAGTTTAAAGAATATAAAAATTGGAGATTTTATCCGTCGATAAGTGAATATTAACAAAGAGATTATTGAAAATGTTGAGTAGAAAAACATGATTGATTATTATTATTCGTACAGGTTAGCTCCACACGATAGAACAGGAGAACAACGTTCAAAATTAAAATCGATGAAAATATGATGCACATATCGTAAATACGCACTTGCTCTATACTGTGAAAAGAGTTATAATATTTATATATGCACATACACACATTTCAGTGGTGGCTCACCTTGAATAATTAATAATGTGACTTTTTTTGAGAGATGCATTGAGCTCTGCTTTATGTACAGTATATGTACAAACAATACAATTGAATCAAATGAGAGAAGTCTCATCACAAAAAATATAAGATATATATGAAGAAATTCAAAAGAATTCAGGAAGTGTTCTTGTTCTAGTTTTAGTCATCGCCAATCAAAATAAGAAATATTCCCTATATGTATTTTTCTTTCATCATTCAAACGCTTCCAAATGGCTCTCGAATATAAATAGTGAACTTGTCACCAGTGGACTCATTACAAATCTACAACTTGCACTTCCATCACACTCAAACCAAACACAACAAAACAAATCTCATCCAAAACCCTTCGCAGTCATGTCTAAGGCTCTCTTTGTCGTTTTGGTAAGATTTTTATACATATTAAATCCCTTGGCAGTCCAAAATTTTGGAGGAATTCAAAATTTCAATAGAACTTCTGGGAATAACTGAAAAACTTCCTATCCTTTTGTTTTAGATTTTGGCCGTTGTAGCCACAGTGTGCTTGGCCCAGGCACGCTACCCGGCTGGCGTGTCTCCAGCAAGTAAGTAAACTTTAACAACCTTTATTTGATCATATGAAATCGTTTGTTGACCATTTTGAATTTCATCCTTACTATATATTTTTTTGTTGTTTTGACTGATTATCTTTCTGCAGGTTGTCCAAATTACCCGTTCTGCAACGTCAATGGTAACGGTGCTCCAGCTGGCTATGTTTTTGATCAGCGTCACCAGTATCCTGCTGGCATCCATCCCTCAACCTGTCCATCCTACCCATACTGCTAAACTCTAAATGTCCTCATCCTCGGTTTTCCCTTACATCGGATTTTGAATTTTGGATTTCGGATTTCCAACTTCATGTATTTTTTATTTTGTACTTTTACACGAATTGTTTTTTCCAACCGCGTCAACACCAAAGACAATTTACAATGTCGAAACATCATTTTTACTTTTGTATAAACTCGCATGTACGAGTACATTTCAAATAATTGGCACTCTCGACGACAATAAAAATTGAAACTTTGCATTTCTTTTTTCAAAACGATTCAGTTCAATTATATTTTGGGTTTATTATTAAAGCATTATTATCATTATTATTATTTTGTAAGCACATGCATAGAAGAGTTCCTAAATATGACATGGAGCGTAAATATTGAACACTAACGAAACTTTGGCAATACATAGCTAATTGCTCTGATTGTACATATATGTATACCATGATATAATAACACATATACAACGTAATTTCATATTTTATGAGCACAAGTTCCAGTTTACAACATCATCATAACCTTTTTTTTTACATTTTGTAGAGGGAGAGAGAGAGAGAAAGAGAGCAGTTGGTTGTAAGTTCGATGGATCAGGAACGATCAACACGAGATATGGACATGAGTATGGATCAACTTTTTGTATTTTCTCTATAGACAATAAAATCCTGGGAGAATATAAGAGTGTTAATTGAATCTTAATTGGCTATGATGGATGATTGAAATAAAATGTTTCGGAAAGTGATTTTTTAAAGCGCCTTCTCATTACTTTATGATGAGAGAGAGAGAAAGAGAGAGAGAGAGCGAGAAAGGAGAAAGAGGGAAGGGAAAATATACACACATGGAGACCATGAGCCGAGTATCAACGAACAACTCTTCTTTTAATCCGACCCAAAGGGTTTTATGACTCTCTCTGGATATCCACTCCAACTTTTCCTCATTCTCTCTCCTTTTCTCTCTCTCTCTCTCTCTCTCTCTCTCTCTCTCTCTCTCTCTCTCTCTCTCTCTCTTTCCAGCAATGGTAACACCAACGACGATAGAACAACAGACGTGAAATGAGCACGGTTCTTTTTTCATACATATATTTCTCCGTATAAAAATGTTACATACACATATGTATATATTTATTTCTCGGTAGACCTTCTCCTATATGTATTCCACATAGCCAGTCAAAATCTCTTTTCCCTTCTCGAAGACTACACTTTATATTCTTTTTATCTACGAGACTACTAAGGATGTGTAGTAATGTAACTTGGAAATTGAAATCCAGATTTGCACTGTAACTTGAACCAACCTCTGGAACGAATGAAAATAAAAAAGGTACATCATTTCAGCGGACGCTTCACACTTCCATACAATATAAGTATATCTCGTATATTTTTTTTTTTACATTTCCACGTTTCTCTTCCGCGAATGGAAAAATTATGATGGCGAGAGAGTAGTAATAGAAACTGAAGGAAATCATTTGACATTTTACAACCTTTTCCCAATCAGATTTTTATTCTTTATCCCGTGTTTTTCTTTTCACTTTGAATACCGAGAAAATGGGGGTAAAGAGCGTATGTACCTACACAAAAGAATTCTGAATAGAAAGTCAAGTTGCTCTATATATTTTTAAATCAAAATCTTTTATCTGTCGAATGAAAAATAATAACGAACAGTTAGGAAAGATGATTGCTTGAAAAAATCCGTGATTAAATAAAGGACGTTGTAAAAACCACCACAAAAGGGAATATTCTTTATATGTTCACTATCAATACCCAATACATACTTATAACAAAACTGTAGAAAAGTTGAAAAGTGAATATGTAAAACAATTTACTGTATACAAGCATACATTGTGTAAAGTGTGCATTTATAATTTATATAGACTACATAGCGATTCTCCCAAAGTCCAAAGTCCAAGTGGAAGCAGTATGTAATGTAATTGTAAATTCTAATTGATTTTTCAAAGACTGATTGAAGACTCATGGCTACACACATCCATATTCCAAATACAGATGACGATAGACATGATACATTAGATATAGAATAGAATTGGGAAGGGAAGGCGAGGAAAACAACGGGCAATAAAGTTATTATGGGGTTGAAAGAAGAAAAGAAGTCATCCTCAATTCTCAATCCTCCTAAACGGATTTATTTATTTTCCAGAGTTGAGTTGAGTTGTAAAGGTTTATTTTATGGTGAGCATGAGCATCTTACCTATCTATACTATTTTATTCTATTCTATAAGGATTGGAGGAGGTTCTATGTATTGTGTTGTGTTGCGAGCAGAGTATATGTATACAGGACACAGGCGTGTCTTCCATTCTATGATGACACCGCTTCTATATGATACCAATTGGCAATTGCGGTCTGGTCCAACTAGAATTCTTCAAGTTTTTAACTACTATATGGTTTATATGTGTCATATAATGGTTAACTTCTAATCCTCACAATACATGTCACATCCTCATCCACACAACTACTCAACTCACTACACACTTACACACATCATCTCAAGTCCCTACACTTCTACGATACAGATAGTTGTTCAAATCACAATCACCATAATATAATAATAATATATGCAGTCATCTTCAAGATTCTTCCTTTTTTTTTTTGTCTTGCTATCAGCCTACGTGAGTACCTCATCATTGAAAAATTGTGACCGCGCATAAAAATTCTTCATACACAGAGAAACATGCACACCTTGAAGCACCTATAGACTATATACTACATCATAGACTCATCTCAATTTATTGTACCTATAACAGGGTAGAATCGAAAATAGTGATTGAAATCAGCATTATAATCAATTAACCTATTAAAATGTTTAAAGTTTTTGTATGATAGTTGAATGAAAGAAGATGAAAAAAAATACAAGGCAGGAATGCAAAATGCAAGTGAAGAGAGGAGTGAGCATTAATTTTGATTTATTATTGATATTATGAGTCTCATTTCATATGAAGATATGCGGAATATATAAAATAAGTCCGTTGCCAAGTCCTCTTCTATGTTTCTTCTACTATACTACAGAATACAGATCAAATTGAGAGTTAAGGTAATCTGGCTTTTTATCTTATTACAGTTTTATTACTCGCAGATGGTCTCGAGTTTGGAATTGCTGGAAGGAAGTGGTCGAGAGTCTATAGTCAGGATTTACAATTACAAATGCTCTTATGTGTGTGTGTGTGTGTTTGTGTTTTTTATACGAGGAAAAAGTAGTTTGTGGCAACTGGGCTGGTAATACTCAAACGTATTATGAATACGCACTTTTTCTTTACACTGCATGTGCTGAATACTGATATACATAAGTGAGATGTACCTACATACATAGACATTGAAAGAGTCTTCATGATTTACAATAACTACTCAAAGAAACATTATCGACTGTCGAGCTTGCTTACAAAAAATTCTTTGACTTGCACGTAAAAACTTTAACTTTAACTGCTAAGTCCTCGTAAATACTAAAGAAAAAATGCTCAACTAACATTTGAACATTTGCAATGCTCAGTTTAGGATATTACTTAAAAACTAACGACATTAAAATTTATAATAATTTTCAAATCCCTTGGTAAACACCAACAGAAAACAAAGTTATGAATTCTCACTGAATTGCTGCGAATGCTAAAGAGAAAATTTTGTCCAAAAACTTTGAGAGCATATTTGGATTTGGAAGGGAGTTGAACGTGTAACCAAACACGACCTCCGAGAGGGGAAAAAGAAGTTGTGCTCAAGTGTTGAGTTTATAATTAATGAAGTATACACTGCTGATAAAAGAGTCAAGATGCATTTATCACCCCGTAATGAAAAAATCAGAGAGTTAAAGTAGAATTGAGTGTTGTTCTTTCTTCTTTTTTTTTGGTTGTTGTTCGTTCAGTTGTTCATGGATCTGTGTGTCCTAACATATTGTATTGTATAGTATTTTAGTATTTACTATTTACACATGGTTACATAGTGTAGAGGCGAGAGAGAAAAATGTAGAACAAATTGGTTCACTTAGAAGATTGGGCAGTAAGTCGACGGAGGCGAAGTGGATGGATTCGATTAGGTCTCGGATATACGGGTAATAATTTCCAGTTTAGGAGAAATAGAAAAGGGTTGAGTGGGCGCAACGCTTCTAGATGGAAAAGAACGGAGAAGAAGACGATGAATAATTGAAGATCATAAGCTCACTGATGAAATCAAGTGTCCCCAGAGAAAAAGAAGAAGTGGGACTGGAAGTTCTGCGAAAAAAAACCGAGAGAAAAATTCAAGAAGAGAAAAATTGAGGAAACTGAGCAAATTTCACGCTTGGGAATTCCACCCAGACTCATTTTATATTTTTCAATTTTCTTTCAACGCTTCTAGTTTACTTGACTCTGACTCTCTCTTTCTTTCTGTATCTCCAAAAAGCCAGTATAATACGGAGCCTTACAATAGCAATAGCAAGAGCAAGAGCATGCGGATGCCTTTTTACGAGTTTTATGAAACGGCGCTCATTGCATACACAGCCATATTTTTTATGGTTAACTTAACCTGTACCAGTATTTTATATACATTTTTTTCACCTTTTCATCCCTTCAGTATATTTTATACCCATCATTCAATATGTACAACTATTCTTTGTGTCTTTTCTCGCAGTCTCTCATAACTTTGAGTCCTGGACTCTTCTCTCTCTTTCTCTCGCATCTTCTCTCTCTCTCTCTTGCTTTCACTTTTCCCCCCTCTCCTAATATCTTCGCTCAGCTAGTCCCACATAAAAAATCTCGAAAAAATAAAATTTCACATTTTCCACCATAAAAATGAAATAAGTTTTTTTCCCCAACAAATGAAAACTATCAAATGAAAGTGGGCACATACTAAATATCCTTTCCGTGCACATAATTCAAGCAGGGAGAAAAAAACTAGAGAGAAAGAGAGAGAGAGAGCAACCAGAAATTTCCATTCCAAAATTTTCTGCGTACAAATTAAGCAAGGAAATTCACACAGACTTGATTTAATTTTTCATGCTTTCATGCATTCCAGTCTCGAATAAACACATACGAATGATACTCGACGAATAAGTTTCATTTTAACTTATACGTACGATACATTTGACAAAATAGAAATTACTTCAATTCTTAACGTCTTGAGACTTAAATACAGATATGTAACATTGTCAATTTCGTTCAGCTAGAAAAATGAAATGGCAAACATTTTATTATAATTCTTTCATAAAACCCAGAAGGGTTTCAAAATAACGACTTTAGGACTAAATAACGACTAAAATGTAATGAAGTATTATTTGTTGCGCTATATTCAAACGGAAATCGACTAAATTTGCAAGACTCAATTCAACTTCAAATGAATGTCGCTGTCAAATTATTTCAGTCTATTTTGATTTCTTATTGTTTGCAGCAATCCTCAATTTTCAAATTGAATTAAACCAAGTGCATTTGATGAAATCATGTCATTGTCGTCGGGAAAAGATTGTGTAGACAGCTAAATTGTGGTTGAAATGAGAGCAATTACCCATAAAACTGTTATTTGGGAATGGAATTATAGTGCACAGACAGACAAACAAACTAATAAAAAGTTTGCCTTGAGCACAAGGACCTGGAGTTTACATATACGAAATAATACGAATGAAAATAGAACAAAAGAAAAGTTGTGAAAGCAGGTGCCGTTGTGTTGTTTCTATTTAATTATGAGTCCTATACACCAAGAATAATTGAAAATGGTCTCACATACATATGAACATGAACAAGAACAAGAAACGCAATACAATCGAGTTCTTTGAAAACGCGTACGTATACATTATATACAAACCGACACCGTTTTCCGTCCAGTTCGTCTAATTCTGAAGGTCTAACAATAAGTAATTCGTTAATAGTTAATGGTCTAATGGGGAGTAATTTCGTTATTGTGTGACAGCCTGTCATATAAAATGTATAATAATTATTTATATCATATCATATCATAAAGGATAAACGATTTTATAAACGAGGGAACAAAATGCTCAAAATGTACTAATGCACTTTCTACATGTTGACCAAGAAATTTGTGCTGACTATCTGTAGTCAGCATGTACTCACAATCAGGAAATCACTCAGTACTCTGAGTGAGCATATTATTATGAGGAGGAGAGTACCAATAAACGAATAATAATATGGACTTGAATTTTTATGACAGATCCTAAGCGACTTTGAGCCCTCACTTTTCCCTCATTCTCGATCCCTAGTACTCATACTATACTAACTACACACATTATATTCTTCTCCCCACTATTTTATGAGTAATACATAGTAATACATACTCAGAGTGGAAGAGTTGAATGTGAAGTCTTAATGTGAGCTGAGCACTCATAACACTGTCTTAATACGCCTTTTATGATTCAGCATCTTGAGAAATTGGTATAGCATATATATTTTCCCTATGAAAAGGGAATTCATCCAGAAACTTCAACTATGTATGTACTATAGAATTAGAATTACTAAAGATTTATCCCCGAAAACATCACGGTTTGCTATATATGCAGATATGTACATATACAGATATTCTATGTATAGTGAACTGGAAGTGAGTGTGTCGGTAATGTAGAGTAGGAGCAGTAAACAGAGTCATATACATATGTACTGGAAACTGGAAATACCAAGTGTGTTCATTGTAGAATGTACATTGACTATATGGGACTTGTCATATTATTTACGGTAATTTTTGCCCAAGTATATACAGAGAGACGCAGAGAGAGAAATAGAAATAGAGAGACAGAAGTAGAGAGAAAGACGGAGAGTTGAAGAGGACAAGATTTTTTGAGGACTAAACTATGTGGAAAGAATTACCCCACAATAATCGTAAAAGTGAACCATCTACAATCTACACTTCTCGTGCTAACTACACTTGTGCAAAGACATCGAAGAGAAAGAAATACAGAGAGAGAGAGAGAATGAAGAAAAGACAACTATAGTGTGCTCGAGCGTCATATAACCCAAAGTTATCATTGTAGATGATACGAAAAAAGCATCTTCCCTGTCAATGCAACTTGTAAAAGTTGAGATGAAAACTTGGATATGCTCATGTGTGTGTGTGTGTACATTACAATTCTGTCTATCTATCTCTGTACAATCTCTGTACATATCTGGACCTACACACATACACACACATATATGATACAAACACAACCACTTGTGCGTGTGTGTGGACACATTACACTTACACACTTGCATTGTATTTAGGACGAAGGGACAGAGCAACA
Organism: Gisinianus flammeolus; assembly: GCA_034699125.1. Taxonomy (NCBI): domain Eukaryota; kingdom Metazoa; phylum Arthropoda; class Collembola; order Symphypleona; family Katiannidae; genus Gisinianus; species Gisinianus flammeolus. The sequence continues at coordinate 5,818 of JAIUND010002902.1, read as the reverse complement.
AGCCCCAAAGTACCAAAGTATACCAGCATCCCTCCCTCCCTCCCTTCGTCATTCGCAGCATTAATAATAGTATGGTGCGGCGGTCTTTGTTCGGACCTTGTGCCTTCATTGTTCAAGTCGTCACGCTTTGAGTGTATATAGCGCTCTACCATAGTCATTGTTGATGTCGTTGTCGTTGTTGTTATTCAGTCAGAGTCATATAAAAGTCTGTGTGTCACAAGTCAAAAGTCAAAACAGACGCAGCAAGAGAGGCAAAACGTCCCTCTTCCAACACGCTCATCATAAAATCTTATAATGTCCACATTTAGTATTTAGCATTCCACATTACTCACATTATTAGTCATCTATTCCTTTGACCATTGTCCATTAGTTAACTTGAAATCCTATAGCGTCAAGTTTTGACTGTGGAGAAACAAAAAGCAAGTGAAAACTCTAGACTCCTTTTGTAAGATACCCTATTTACATGTTATTTTGTATTCAACTGGACAACTGGAGTAATGCTCAGACAAAATCTACATGTGTGAGATATGAAAAGGTCTTGAATTCCGTGTAGAGTGTAGATCTGTAGATGATTGAAATTGCAGCATGGAGTAGTAAAAAACACGAGCTGGAAGTTCAATGCTCACGTTTTGAAACCACTGCAGCTAAAAAAGTAAAAGTTATAAAAGAGCAGGGAACAAGAACAATATGGACACGGGCACAGGAATCACGTCAGGGTTAGAGAGAACTGGCTGCTGTTGTCACAGCATGGAGTATGAAGGAAAGAATTCAAGAAATAAATTCAACCAATTTAACCTAGAAAAAGAAAATAATTGGGAATTTTATTTACCTAGTCAGGCAAGAACGAAACTCTTCATAATAAACTTCATTGTTCACAAAATTTCAAAAACTCTCCAGAATGAAAGTAGGCAGACTTCGGCCTACGTTTTCTGTACTTTATATAGTACAGTTCGCAAAAGATGATTTTGAACATCATTCATGCTTTTTAGGCTTCTAGCTTGGCGGTGAGACGAGCTCCAATTAAAAAACCAGTGTACTCAAAGAAAAACTCTTCCCCTCCCTCCACCAAAAGAACAGCATAAAAATAACCCTAAAAATGTCTACAGATCCTTTCAATACCTGCCATTGGCTCCTCACCACAGGCTCCTTGCACATGTACATAATAATATAATATTTCCTTCTCAAAGGCCTCAAATGCTTCCTCGTACCACAAAACTCGACTCATATGTTCTTATTCACATACGCGTCAAAAAATGGCTGCAGACTAGTTATGAATTGAGTACCTACTTACTTTTGATTAAATTATCGGTATACATAATTTGATCGCAAAAACTCAAAGTAAAAACCCCTTTAGCAAGAACGCACATTGGATTTAATATAAATTTAGACCACGTTTTTTTCAGTTTTCCGTTTTCTGTATTCTCTCTGAATTGTGTTTCCTGATTTTTACTGCTATTTATTGAGAGAAATTAAGGTCTCAGTTCTCACTACCAAAATTGGGCTAAACGTTAAAAAATCCGTAAACATTTTTATTTCTTGTCCTAAATATACTTATTCGTTATTCAACATTCACCATCATACTTTTCCTTTTCATTTCTTAGAAATTGAAAGTTTTTTCTTCTCCTTGAAGGAAGGTCAGCCTAAAAAAATGACATCTCACTCTCTCTCTCTCTCCCACTTATACTGTTGTAATAATTGTATGATTGTAAAAAAATAACTAAGACTTTCAAGTTTCCAGAATCGGACCAAATCCCAATCACAATCACAATGACGTTCCACTTGCTCCAATATACGATATAGTTGTAATAAGTTACAAGTACAGAATACACGCATAGAAAAAAATCCATCCCCGTTATAGGTACATACATATATATAGAACATGGAATCTATTTTAAATCCGATGGATATGTACAAAAAAAGAGGCTCCTGGTCTGTTTCTGTCTTCTGTTTATATAGAGATAAAGCCGGTGCGGGTGTTTGGTGTTGAAGAAAACGGTTCAGTGGTGGATTTTTATGGCGAGAGTAAACCGTCCGCCCTCAAGTCTATACATGTACACTGTATTTGTATCTTTGATGCTCGGAATAGGTTTGTGTATTATCATTCAATATTATGACAGTCTCGTTACTTTCTGGACAGGGTCCTCTCTGAAGTCTCCTTCTATAGTTTCTATAGTCAAGTGTCTCAAGACGAAAACAAGGATCGGTATACATATTATTACATATGTACTCTGTGCATACAGATACAGTGACTAGAGTATGTACACACAGTGTGTCTTTATAATCTATATGGTATCTATATTCTATATCTACCATAATACTGTGTATACAGGCACGCAACTTTACACAGATCACGCATTTAAAGGCAATTTAAGGGACAGACGACCAATTATTATTATCCCCCAATCAATTGGGGTCAATGCCAAAAAGTTGACCGGTGGCAACGCGACGCACAATGAGGAAAGCTTTTACATGTGGTGATGTGGTACATACATATTTCAATGTACATGGTTACAGGCTACAGATACTATACATACTACGAATATACTACTGCTGTGTTCCTGCTGAAATGTGAATGTGAACATGAAGATGATGAAAACTATCCATCAGTTCCATCACACAAGATATTTCCCTATCGCGTGCGTCGTCCTACAATGGATAATGGATAATATGTATAGTTTTAATAGTTTTAATAGTTGCTAACTGATAAAAATCTTCTAAGCTCAAGTTAAACTTATTGACCATAATGTGCACTTGATTCTCAATTTCTTTCCCTTCTTCCTCTTCTTCTTTTTTCTCCTTCTCCTTCTTGGAATAACAAAATATGAGTTTTCAATATCAGAGAAAAGTGCGTATTGATGTTCTGTCATTTGGGTACGTAGGAATGGCGACCAGACGTTTTCTTTATCTCATCCTATTCCTATATACATGTACAGTGTACAGATATTACGTATACATTTTCTTGTTGAAGGACATTCGGAGAGACCACTCAGAAAGTCCAGCCGAAGCAGACTTGAGAGTTTGGTAATAATAATAATAATAGTGTGTATACGGTACATCCACATGATACATCAGGAATTGATGTGTTGTACGGTGAAGGTGCAGGTTGCAATTTCACGAATGATGGACAAAACAAGATGTCCAAGGCACAAGTTTCACTATTTAGACTTTAGAGTTTTATTGGACATTATTTGGGGAATTTTGGTTCAAGTCTCACTTTGATCAGGTCATTTCCTCTCTTGTCCAAGTAAAAATAGGTACAAGAACCATTTTATGACTCAAGCAATTTTAAAATCTGTACGTATCGCATGTACACATTATTTTATATGAGCACTTTCTACGACCTACGATTTTCAAGGTTTTTAGGTCAGTGGATTCTTTAAGGTCGAATTATTAAAGCATATATATATTGCTCAATGTATTTATGTCGAGAGTATAGAAGTAGAGAGAGCAATTGACGAGAACTAAAGGAATTTTATAGTTATTATAGCAGGATTAGGTGACATTTTCTAAACATTGAAAATAGATACCTGTACAGTGTACATAGTCGATGTCGATTCTTCATATTATGGAAACACTTTAAATTTATATATATGAACAAGGAAGGAAAAAAAATGTGGAAGGTCACACGAGACGAGTTACGAGTCATAAGTATTTACAAAAGGCGAACGTTCAACGAGAAACGAGAATAGTATACATACAAATTGGATAATTATACAATAATAATCTTAAACCTTTTACTATCAAATTTTACGGTTAGCATTGAATTATAGGCCATAACTTACAGACAAATTCCCATTTGAAAGTTTCAAGTTTAAAACTTCTAAATGCGTAAATCCTAAATTTTCCTAATGAAAACAAAAATATCCTTTGCACTCGCAAAGTGAGAGAGAGAGAGAAAGAGAGAGAAAGGAGAGCGAAACTGGAAAAGTCATTTAAACTTGAGATTAATTCGAAATTCGAATGGGAATAAAATTAGAGATGAATTGATTGTTGTTTCCGTATTGGGATTTGGGATGAAAATGTAGTGATATACACTAAAAATTTAAAGTTTTTCCACCAGTGTGGTGCGGCGAGACTTGGGGAATGAGAACAAAAGTAATTTTATTGTTTGAGTGATTTGACTGGATTTCAAATTGGTCCCTGTGGGTAACCAATGTGGACAGGATAGATTTTCCATTGCCAAACAATTGTTTGTAAAGCTGACACGATCAATTAACCTTTTATACAGTACAATATGGGTATTTTCATCCTCTCTCGCTCTCTCTCTGTCTCTTTCTCTACATCTCGTATCCGAAATCTACAATTCCAACAACTCGAGTGAAAACTACGACTACAACTACTACAAGTGAAAAGCATGAGGACGGAGGAGATGGAGAGATACACGAGGATGAGGACATAAAATGTAAAACGATAACAAAGCGTGTAATTGAAAGAGAATCAGCTTTGTCACATTCCCTGTGTAACTTATACACACGGATTTACACGGACACCGAGGGCAAAGGGTGGCCGCCTTTAAAGTGTCCGTGTGATTTTAACTAAAGCACATTTTAAATGAACAGCGATAGTGATAAATGAGTGAACTGAGGTCTGAGGTCCCCAGTATCTCTCTCTCTCTCTCTCCTTCCTTGTATTTATTTAAGTCCACAGCTCCTATGTTGTCCATTGTACTTGGAACATACAGAAAGTTCATATTAGGATTAGCTAATAAAGATGAAGCTGTGTGTATTACTGTGTATGTATGTACATGAAGGAAGTGTTCATCTACACTAGAGTAGCATACACACACACACAGTGATAGTATAGATAGATAATGTTTTTTCGGGGCGAGAGAGTGAGGGACGAACACATGTCACGTTGTCTATTATCCATATTATTCACACCTCTCATCTGACCTGCCACCACGTCAAATTACCACCGAGATTGATCATCCGCCCATGTAGATTTCCCCAACTACCCGGAGGAGATGGAGAAAACATAAACAATACAGTGTCTGTGTATTGTTTTTGTAATGGCATTATTATTTGAGCCAGAAAATGCCGATATCATACTACACGAATAGAGATATATAGAACCTTGGAGTTACAATGTGAAATGGAGTTTATACTTACTTAATAAGAATGCTTTTCATTTAAATCTCACGTGTGTATATATCAGTATATTTGCATGAGCTGTGGAATTATGGAGAGAATGAGGAAATTATAACAACTTACGTTCAGATTATGCTCAGCTGTGTCGGCAGCTTATCAAATCATTCTCCCTCTTTCCCTCTCTCTCTCTCTCTGCTCCTCTGAATTTTTTACGAATTAATAGACAATCGTCTATCCATTTATAGACATGAGCTAAGAGCAGAGAGAGAGAGGCTTCATTCTGGAGAGTTATGAACCCGGGCGGAACATTATACACTATGCATATGCATACATGACATGGTGTAATATATATGAAATTTAGATGAGTGTTTCGAACTGAGCAACTGAGGACTGAGGAGTCCGATGATGTTGCATAAAGAAAATCCTTTGGGGAAATACAAAACGGGTAATGAAGCAGATGCTCGAGAACTGGAGAATTCGCTATACAAAATCCTTTTTTAACTTTCAGCTTTTTTACCGTCTGTATTATATGCTGATATGAGAGACTTGATCATTCTCTACTCACTCGTGTCACTGTATAATAAATTATCATGATCGATAGGTCAAATCACTCAATATATATATATATACAGAGGTTGGTCGGAGGTATTTGAGACACTTGGTTTTTGACATGCCCTGGCCAGATCTTCAGTTGTACAGCCATAAAATAATATCTACTGTAAAGTTCAATC
>JAIUND010002901.1:0-19000 GCA_034699125.1 Gisinianus flammeolus | reverse complement strand
GTAAGACCGCCCCTTGCTTAATGAGATTTTTTTTCTCACTAATTCGATGTGTGCCATTTCCGCTTTCGACGACAGTATGTACCTTGGATAAGTCCTTCAACAAAATGTGGGAATTAAATGAAGATTTAAAAAATGCATATTTCTGGTATATTATACATTTGATACATTTTTCTTACTAAATATATATAAAGTACCTAGTTACAAATATCTTATACTATCCGTCCGTTCATTTATTCATTCATTATGCACATATGTATATTATTGTTTGTGGTACCCCTATCTTATGACTAGTACCATAACATGAGAAAATGGTAATATAATATTAGTACATTATTACTTACTGGAGTATATAGAATACGGTCTTAAATGGGGAAGCGAAGCCACATCAAATGGGGATCATAAAAGCATGAAGAACATGAAAAATTGCATGAAGACCGAAATGTTGGCGAGCGAGGCTGCAAAAGGAAAACATTGTGCATATAAATAAATAATGATTTGTGTGCCATCATGTGTACCACATTTCTTGTAAGGCGTATAGTGTGGTAGTGATTCTACATGCATATTTCTGAGAATAGACCATGTTCGTAAATATTACAATCAGAGGAGAACAGTATAGTTCACCTTTGTTATACCATCTGTGAATTAAGTATATATTACAATGTTACTAATCAAAGTTTTTTCTATTTTAAAGTCTTAATTCCTACTTTTTTAACCTAATACCAAAGTGAAATAAGATGCACAGAGAAAGGTATGAAAAGAAACGTAAATCAAAGCAATGTAATAACGATATTATTATTATGACACGCACGAAAATTTCATCTTTGCACGTAAATAATTCATGTCTACTCCAGCTTCCCTTATAGTCGGCTAATTTACGAGTTGAACTGTTTTGCTTCATTACTGTCAAATGAGTAGTTTACATAAATACAGTAACAAATGAGTCAAAACAATATTACATTCTGTTACATGGTTTGTTGAAAGTTAAAAATAAGGCCATTTTATTACTTTATTTGTAATCAGGATTCCTGATCTGGGCGTAATATAAGTATATTTACGCTGAAGCAATCCGCAACTAGTATACTGAAGCACTAATACCATATTCATAAATATCAATGACATCAAAAAATGACATCTTTGCAATGTCAGAGTATAAAGTTGTGTATACATGTAGCTCACTGAACAAAGTTCCATGCCGAAAATATTTTAGATTTTCCATGACATACATGTTTCATATATTTTATAGTTAGCTATAGTTGATTCCAGTTTGCATTAGTCATTTGTTGTCGTCTTACGTCTTGCAAAGTATCAAATCACAATGAGAAAAAATATGCATCAGATGAAGATCAACGTGAAGTGAAAGCGCTGTCACTGCGGCTCCCTCATGTTACCGTCCACTGTGTATACGCAGACAAAACAAATATTTTCAACAATTCTCTCCAACACATTCGAATGAAAATTACAATTATTTCATTACCTGAAGTCCTCCCGATTCATCACCTCTTTGACCCCGTTTGGCCATATCTTCTTCAAGTTTTTCGCGTTGATCGGTTCTCTGCTTCATCCTCCGAACTGCATCCACGTCTTTCACTCCTGATTATATTGTAATGGTAAAAAATGCTTGTACTTACGTAACAATTATGAATGAAATGAATTTATCAATTTTTGTCAAATTGTAAATTTTAGATACATAGCTGTGTTTGTAGTCCATATAATAAGGACTACAGATAGTCTAAAATTTACCTCTATGTTCTTCTTGTTCCCTTCTTTTGATTGCGGCCTCAGCCAACTGTCGTCTTCGATCTTCCTAAAAAAAAAGGATAAAAGATTATACTACATATACAGACAAAATAGTAGCAGCTGACTTCTTAACATGCGAAGAATAGCCTTCCGTGTATCTTTCCTATTTGAAGAGGATGGTTCGTTTATTATCAGGCATGTCCGGTCTTACTGGGTCCGGAGTGACAGTGGTGGTGGTGGTGGGGTTGTCCGTGTCCACATTTTCATAATTTCCACACAAGTTTCTGCAACAACTCGTTAGTGCTCCCATTCTATAATCATAAAGCTATATTATTACTTGAAGTACGTAAATATTTACATACAAAATACCTACATTCACAAAGCAATCACTTCATAATACAAGTTAATCTTTACTCATGAATAGTTTTTTACCTTTTGGTATTGTGAACGGTGTGCTGTTTTTGGAGTTTTCTAAAAAAAATGTGATTTTGATGTCAAATATCTACATGATATCAAAAGTAATACACATGAACATGCACAATTTTTCAAAGTCTAGTTAACTATTTCGCTTCTCAATCGCTCTCTGCTCTTATTAACAAAACTAAATAAATGTTTCAAATTTTCATTTATTGTTTAATGACAGATTATCTTTCCAAAAGTCTTTCAAATTTTGAGAAGGAAAGTTCAAGGAAGAAAAGAAGTCTCAAATTTGAAGTGGCACATTTGAAAGTAGTGGTCAAAGTTTTCTTGAAAGTTTTTACAAAGAATAATTATTTTAATGTAAAAGACTTTATTTATTTAATAAAAATAAATTAAGTGCATGTATTTATTTGCGTTATAAATACATACGTCTCTCATGATAAATTCCAATGTTTGAATAATAGTAAAGGAAGTAAAGTTAGTGTATTTAGTTTTTTTGTTTGTGAGACTGTTTGAGTCCTCTCTTTTTTCGTATATGTATACTTAAATTTTAAGTCTTAAAATTTAAGTCTTCACTTAAATACACACATGAATAAGTTTCTTATTTACCTAAACCTAAAATCTCTTTTACAAGGATTTTTATTTTGTGTTGATGACTATATATATTATAGTAATTATTTAAATAGTTGGGTAGGAATACTATATTGCGAATTCCTAATATGTTATTTTACAATTATGCATCCATTTTTAAATGATAAATTAAAGGTAACATTGCCAGTTTTTATGTAAAGTTTTAAACCAAGAATATATTTTGTTTAAAAGTGCCATGAAAGAAGTTCGACAGTTGAAAGTTTATAATTTGTGCATGACATTGTTTTATAATATTTAATTGCTGAAAAGGAAACTTCGAATGAAAATTCCTAGTTATATTTCATTTATCATCAATCAAGTATTACGAAAATGAAAAACTGATTGTATACTTATATACACAAGGTATCAATTTATGTGATGACAAAATTTACAATTTCCTCTATATTTAATATATATTTAATATATATATATTACATAACAATATTATTGTTGACACCAATTTGTTGTGTCTATTTAACAGCCATAATACATTTCATCTTTTACATGTGTATCATCATAGTTTGTTATGAAGACTTGGACTTGTATGGATATACTTCGAACTATAAAAGGTTTCGCGACGACAGGGATTTGCTGACTGTGACTCACAAAGTTGTCTAAATTGGGACGAGGGGACGACGACAAAAAATGCCATCAGCTCCAGTGTACCTAGAAAGCTCATCAACAATGTCATTTTGGAAATCTGTTGTAGTAATGTCAATTGCTCTCACTGTGCATTTGTCACCCGTATTAGCTACCATTTCGGTTATTTCGGACGTGACAAATGAAACCGTGGCAATGATTAATGACCAACCTGCCAGGTTTATCCCGGATCAAGATGCTATCTACGATATTAAAGTACGTACACAGTGACACAACTCTTCTTTCGTTGAATTTACGTAAAATGTATCGTGTCTTTAAACGGGAATAATGTACCTTTTTTTACCTTTTTTTTCTATACACACATGTAGGGTTATGTCATCTACGCTGATCCTCCAGATGCTTGTACACCTGTACGTCATTTGAATTTTCACAATGATCAAAATTACTAGTCACACTAACGGTACCAATTGTTAATTATTTATATACATTATGATGATTTGTAGGTGAAACCACCCCCTGACCTGCCGTATAACAATATTCATTGGATTCTTCTAGGCAAGTCGTTTTTATTTTATTCCGTCTACCATTACAAAATTTCAACTTTTGATTATACACATAGAATTTGCAAATAATAGTAGATATAAATAAATATATATAAATTGTAACAATATAATGTATATATATATTTAAATTAAATTACTTACAGATAAATTACATATAAATTAAAAATTAGTATTAAATAATTTTAATAATTTAATACTTATTTGTACTACTATGAATACTAATTTAATTTAATATTCATTTTTGTAGCTCGTCGATATGATTGTGATTTCCAAACTAAGATAGAAAATGCTCAGAATGCAAGTTACTATGCTATCATTGTCCACAATGTGGGTTTGAATTCAACAGCCGCAATGGGTGTTCAAGATGATTCCAAATTAAATATTTTTGCTGTATTTATTGGAGATTAGTAAGTATTTATAATTCACTTCATTAAAGCTTACTCGTCGAGTGCACTGCAATAATTATTGACGATTCTTTTTTTGTACTAATATATAATGACGTTCTGTTTTGTTTTATTTTAAATATACTTCTTTCGTTACCCAGTGATGGTCAAGTCCTACGTGATCATTTTACATACCCCAGGTACTAAACGAGATACAACAGCTTCTCCATACACTTTTATAATAATTTATTTATGCAAATCATACGTTTGTACTTTTTACGAAATGTCAAAAAAGACATGAATTTTATTTTTGCAATTTCCATTACTAATTACAGTGGCTATCACATCAGAATCCAAGATGACTTTTCATTTAATGGTTATCTTTTACCGTTCGCTATTGTCGTGGGAGTGTGTTTTATCGTCGTACTCTTATTCATGGTAAGATTGGTAAGCAACCAATAACTTCAACTAGAAAAATTTGAGTGTCATATAAAAATTATCTGTTTCTCCTGTATTGGCTGTATTAAGAATCACGCTTGTAAATTTAAATGTTTTTTAAAATCTTCCTCGTCTACTTTTATATAAAATCTCATCATAAGTAGCTTGGACGGTAAAGGAGACTTGAGATAATTTTCCATAGTCGATTTATTATGTGATCAGTAAGTTGAAAAGTATGTTGGCGAACTATGCAAATATATGATTTTATTGTGAAATTTATTTAACGTATAACTAGTTATGGCAGCAAGGAATCCGATGGTTACGAGAAAGACGTCGAAACCGTAAACGCCGACTACCTGCTTCTGCCCTGAAGAAACTCCCTACTCAAAAGTGGACAAAAGGTAAAATTTCTTAAAATTGGATCATCAAGTATCACATGGGTACTTTCGTATTCGGATCATTTAAAGTACTTTTTTTTGTTATTTCAAATGTAAAAAAAACAGGAGATCCCTATGAAACATGCGCTATTTGTATTGAAGATTTTGTTCCCCGAGATTCTGTTCGAGTTCTACCTTGTTCACACGGTAAATTAATTGTTTTAGTTTTTTTGTGATTTTGCAAATAAAATGCTACAATAAAAAGAAAAATTGAATGATTACCATGAATTTTTTGCATTTTTCCTTAGGTTTTCATATGGAATGTATCGACCCGGTAAACCCACAGAACCATAATTTCATTTAAATCCTATTGATGGTGTCTATTAAAAAATGTATAGTTAGAAGTTAAAAATGCGACTCTTTCAATCCTTTCAGTGGTTGACGAAAGGAAGGCGAGTTTGCCCCATTTGTAAGCGCAAGGTTGTATTGGCCGAAGAGCGATTCTCAGATTCTGACGATTCTGATGACTCTGAGACTGCTCCATTACTAGGAGCATCGACATCAGGGTCGATCGTAAGTTTTATTATTATTTATAATAACTTTTTGTGTTTTGATATGCCTACAAATAATGTACATATGTATATGTAGGGGAAACATAATTGTTTTTTTTTATTTGTGATTTTGAAATGTAGGTACAACCCGTTGGCAGTACAAATAGTAGTACATTCGTCCAACAACGCGTAAGTAAAAGATCTAATGAAATATATTCTGTGTTTTTTATTCGATAATTTTTTCATTACATAAATTCTACAATTTATGTAATGAAAAAACGTGGGGCAACAATGACCAGCACAGTTAAAGTTAAATTACAACTAAACTACTGAATATAAATTATTGACTTCCACATCTTTTTCGTGCCCCGAGTAATTTTACATCGGATTCAAAGACTAATTTTGATGACAGTGGAAAAGTTTTTGGGTTACAGCAATTTAAAAAAAAATGTCTGGAATGAATTCGCACGCAGTATGGAGTTTCGCCAGTGTGAGTGATCAAGCACTTTTCAGAAAATCATATTTCTGGTCCAACAATGTTTTTTGGCCTGTAAACTTTTTTAATCGCTTTGTATTGAACCAAATTTCATTTTAAAAAATTATCAAACTCCAGAACAAACAATTAGTCCCTATTTAAGGAAGTTGGTCATTTTTACCATCCATAGACCGTTTTGGTCCGTTTTTTCAAGGGGTTAAAAAAGGCAGACCAAGTCGAGTTGGCCAAATTGACCAAATCGCCGAGAGATCGATGGTTTTTTGTTTACAAGCAAAAAACTCAGCCAGTCATTTTTGCTCCACATTCCTCTACATTTTTTTAGTATTACACTACAAAATTGACTGTTAAATGACTAATGAATAACAGGAAAATCCTTTCCGACGAGCTCAACGGCGGATGAGAGATCGAACTCAACAACGAGGAGCCGCCATGGTTCAAAACTCAGAGTCATCCAGTGCTGATGATGATGATGACAATGATGAGTTTGGTAGTTCAGATCCAAGTCATAGCAACGAAAGTAGTAGTCACAGTCACAAGAGTATTCGAGCTGAAGTCCATTCCAAAAGTCCCGAGTCTTCAACTCCAGTACACAGTCATGTTAATCACTCTTCAAATCTTGTAACGTCATCGTCGTCAACCGCGGTATTTGCAGTGGCTCAGGAATTGATGGTAGCTGGGCCAGAATCAGAAAGGAAAATGAAAACCAAACTCGCTACCACCACCGCAGATAAACAGTCTCAACAACAAAATTTTTTTGTTGTTCAGGCGGACACAGAACCGGAACGAGACTCCATATCCATGGACATTGATGAGAATGAGAATCCCACAAGTGCAAACGATCATGTCGTCGTCAATAGTAATAATCTGAATTCAAACAGTACACAGGAATTTAGTGGCTTACTTTCTGTCCCTGAGTCGTCAAATGAATCATCATCCAGTAGTATGAATCTTTCTAGAGTACATTCAAAGTCTAATGCCATAGTATAAAGTTATAATATAAAGACTAAACATTATATAAAACGAAATATTCACATACTTATATATACCCTTTAATACATAGATACTTCGTAATTCTGTCGACTATAACTATTCGTGTAACAATTGCCTAGATATTTACTAATAATTTAATTAAGTAAGTACGGATAATGCATTCATATATATATCCTTTTACATGTATGCGTATATGTACATGCATTTTATCAACATTGTAATATACTTAAATTAAATATACATACATTTATATAGTTTCGCAATTAACACGATGTAATATTTTTAATTATTAGTACTTACTTACCTAATATTTTAAAATTATTTAAATAAATAGCAAATGCTATTCTACACGTTTGTGTTATTTAAAAAAAGTAGCTTTTCGGTATGCTGCAATACAGTATCGTAAATAAATAATATATCTAATAAGAATATATTATGTTCAAATACGTATGTTTGTACGTGTGTATGTAAAAAAATATTTTATCGGAATGAGAATGTAAGTTACATATTTTTATTCATTCAACTCTGTCTCAACAAAAATTTTAAAAACCAAACAGCCGTATTCTTTTTTTATTATTTGTATGCATTTAGATAACTATTTAAATACTTGCTTAGTTAGTTCATTACATGGCTTGTGTGTGATAAATTTTTATTTATTGTGGTGATCGAGTGATTATAATAAATAATAAATTACAAAAACAAAATATATAAATAAGTAAATAGATACTCTACTTATTTAATAATATTGACTCGAAAGTATTACGTCTTTCTTTTCCCCATCAAATACTTTCGTTAAGCTGAAACATTCCCAGAAAGTTTCCGGTCGTCAAGTATTGTTGACATTTAAAATTTAATAAAAGATTCCATGCCAGCCGGCTGGCACGGAGTTTTTGGGTTATTTGCATACGTATGAAGATGAAGGTGAAGATGTATTTAAAAAAAAAGGCAAGGGCAACCGCTAACCGGTAGTTACAGATCGTTCGTCAGAAATGCTTTAATTCGACATAGAATAAATACATATCCAATGTCCATTTATTCAAAACTCATGACGATGTATGACTAATGTTAAAATATACTTTATTATCAATTATTCATGTGGGCATACACTATAAGAAAAAACCTGTTAAGTGAATAATTTAGGTAAAATAGTATTTGAGTCAAGGTACGTACTTACATAAAAATCAGGCTTTAACTTGACCAAGGTCAAGGTAGAATATACATTCATTATTTTTTGTATAACATCATACTATAACTAATAATAAGTACCTATATGTACCAATAAGTAACAATCCTCCAAACAAGTATACACGTGTACTCAACCGTAAACATATATATATATATACATATGTGGGGGACTGTTTCTGGACACAGGAAATATGACATCATATACAGTAGCAAATAAAATAAATATCATAAAAAGTATAAAAATAAAAAACAACATCACGGAAGAATAAAGTGAAGTGTAGGAACAGCAACGAATCTTCTGTAATAAAAGCGTATAGGCCCACTTCTAGGTGGTGGATTTGTATATGGATTTGTATATGGTTGGAATCTGATGATTGTACGACAGTATCCCCGGATATCTCGTCTGTTTTGAAAAAATATATAAACATGTATATATTTCAGTTTTTTTACTTGTCTCACATTTTTCTTGTCACAGAATACGTTTACAATAAAGATGCATGGAGTATGTCAAAGCAAAGGGGGTAAGTATAATAACATAAATGAGGCGTACCGTTTGCCATGTGGGCAAGCTCTCTCTGGAACAATGATCATGGTTTTACTTCGTATGATTTTGGTTTCATCTTCGTTGCCGTTCTCATCTAGTGGAATTTGAGGTTGAAGTGCATGACTATCAATACGAGAATCAGCTGGATCTTCAATATCCGATGGAATCAAATGATCACCATGTAAATTATTAGACTCTAAGAGCGTCACGTCGTTGTTGTTATTATTACTGATGGGACCGAGTCTCTCATGAAGAAACTCTCTTTCGGAATCCTGTTCAGACTGAACAAGGGTTGAAAATTGTCTAAGAGAATTTGTGTAGCGACAATTCACATTTCTTGCATCCAAGAACGTTTGAAATATGGAACAAAGAGCTCCGACCCCGGGAGACCGACCGTGAATTTCCCGGGTTTCTTTGTTTCCTCCATTACTCCGTTCATGTTGGTATACACTGCCCTCACCACCACCACTCGTTTCATCCGAAGATGAAGATGAACTGGATATTAATTCTGAGCTGGAATCATCCGCTGGGTCAAAGGGCGGAATCGGGACTACTGGTGGTTGTTCTGTTAGGAGAGGGTGAGGTAAATTCCAAACTAATTGACTCAAATTAGCCAAAACTATTGTAATGATAAAGCTGTTGAAGAAGACGTTACTTATACGCACTGCAGTCATTTTCTAATTTAATGTCTCACCAACACTTTTTATATGTATCCCGAATTGTGTTTTAATTTGTACACACTGCACAGGATCACATTACAAATTCCAATTCGGATTTTAGTGCTGATAAAACTTGACGAGGTTTGTTTTCCCCAATGATAAAAGAAGTGTATATATGTATATGGGTAGCGTAGAGCACCTGAAAGTTTGCATGACCGTTGTTGTGGTGGCTTTGGCTCTGACTCTACAGAGATGCGATTATAATTTTGCACAATGAGGTAATGAGAGACAGGGACTTTAGCTCTTTTGTATCCCCTTTGGTTGGAATGCCCATTCGCGAAAATGACTCTCCTTTGTACATCGTTTCATTTGAAATTTGCTCTTTCCCTTTCAACGCAAATCTCGTCGTCAATGTTATTCATAATTTTACGTTCGTTTTTTACTTTCATTCATTCTCTCTCTTCATCGTACACAATACATGGATCAGCTTAATTATTTTTTCAACGACCATCCTACTCGATAATCTTTTAAAAAATGTTAAACTGTTACAAGGTACTCATGCAGAGTATACAGTCTCTTGTCCGAAAGTAGAACCTGCCACATAATGACTCCTCTATATACCTACCATTCACAATAATCACAATAGACTCTTTGCTCATGTACTTAATGCCATATACCATGTATGGTCCGTCCGGCGTGACTCCATAATAATTAATAACTGCACTTGTATCTGTATCTGTGCACTCTGTAACTGTAATATTAGTAATAATTATTGGACAGACATAATGTCACTCCAGCACAAAACCTTCAATCGTTAATCTACTTAAGTATGTGTGCATAGTATGCACTGCATACATATGTATTATGTACAGACATTATGTTGCAGTATACATAGTAGTGAAGCAGTTGCAAACTGCAGCCCATTTTCATTTTTATTAAGCAGTGCATTCTATCTACGAATAGAAGAAATGTGTAGCTGTATATCTTGCAATGTAAGACTTACATGTACATACCTATACTATACTAAATAACTATGCCGTAGATATCTACGCCAGGTAAATGTTTTATTTTCAATTTCATCTTCTCTCGATATAGGCATATAAAGAATTCCCCTTAGCTTCATTTAACAGACATTTCTGGCCTATATTTTGAACTGGTTCATATACAACAAACTTTGCGCATAAATATAATAGTATTAAATGATAATAATAAAAAAACGGCAATCATTTATTCACGTATAAAACGCTTACTGTTTATTCACGTGAGTTGTTGTTGAACTTTACTTTACTCCAAATAAATAACTCTTTACTGCATAATATGCAGTGCATATGCCTTTTGGCCAATATATACTTTTGACATTTGGATTTGCTCCTTTTCGCAATTTCAAAATCTTCGAAGTTCGAACTTACTCGAAAGGATAATCGAATACGTGCGTGCCTAATAGACACTGTCTCTATATATTGCATCACACATTTTATTTAACAAACACAAGATATATGTGTTAGTATTAATGTAAATACACATTATTGAGTAAAATAGCTAGCAATGTATACATATATGGCAGGGTATATAGTGTATACCCTGGCGTGTGTTGTATAGTATACAATGTATACAAGTTTTAAGCATATATCGTAATTACATGTTCACATTTCACATATTATGCATTTGTGTATTAGTTTTTGATTTGATCAAGACAAGAGAATTAGTAGTAATTAGGGTAAGAATTACGTATATACTTATGTATATACATAATAATTTACTATACACCATTGTTTTATTATTAATACAATATATGAAGAGATTGGTCTATATGTATACATATGGATGTATAGAATTATTATGCTGTATTGTTGTACTGTAAATATGTGCATTTGTGCAGAAAAACTGTTTCATTCTCCATGCACAGTTAGACATAATTCGAAGTCCACTTTATACACACCTTGTTGTTGCTCCTTGATCTTTTTAAGTAATTTGCTCTTTAAGTTTATTATGTAGTCGTAGACTTATATATACAGGTATATAGATCTATATATTTATGTCCATATACAATATACTTGACTTGAGCGTCCACCAATGAGAACGAGAGTGAAGGTAAAGAATGATACTCAATAATATAATTGATGGGCTTTTATAGCGCAGGCGGTTAGATTCACAAGTCGCCGCAAGTACATACATAGATATATCTGTAATTGTAACATTTGAAGGTAAGTACGCATGCTTATACTATGCTTGGTAATTCTCACACACGTTGCTCATGTCTACTTACATCTACACGTATAGGCAGAAATTAACAAATTAACATGCAAAGAAGGTCAACGTGAAGCAAATTCAATGTGTATGTGGTGAGTTACTGTGTACTCGTGTCACCCATGGATTGTGACTATGTTCATCTAAAATATATATAATATTGCTTAAATTTAAACATTCAAGTTGAGTGATTCAACTGAAAAACTGAATATTACGGAAGAAGTATTGCATAAAATTCCCGGTCCGGTTTGAAAAAATAATAGGGAAATACCACGGTGTATTATAGAAGTATAGATTTATTGAGAAAGTTTCCATACACCGTGCAAATGATATGTATATTTGACAGGAGTGAATCGCCAAATAATTGACACGAGGTCACTGCGATTTTATAATTCAAAAAGGTCAGCACTTTGGCTGACATTCGTTTTGAAAAATCGCGAGAACCGTAGACAGCTGTTTCGTCGTTATTACGACTCTTCAGTACGGTTTACTCCTTGAAAAGTACAAATTTCTCTGTACTTTTCAACACAAAATTGGATACGATGTGCATTTTAGGAACTTTGGACTGGGACTGAGGAAAATAGAAAATTCCGGCACAATTTCTTGGCGTGGCATAATCTAATAGAGAATTCCACAGTCAAGAATCCGTTCACACTCACAACAACAGATATCCGTAGAAACAAGAATGAAATCAAAATAAATTTTGATTTCGTTCCCTGTCCGACCAAGAAATAAATTGAGAAAGTTTCCATTCACCGTGCAAATGATATGTATATTTGACAGGAGTGAATCGCCTATTTAGTGACACGAGGTCACTGCGATTTTATAATTGTTTTGAAAAACCGCGAGAACCTTGCTTAGCATAAACTGGTGAACAGTTTTGTCTTTACTCCAAGCAATTTGGCAAACTTTAATATTGCACCTTTTGTACATTTGATGACCTCTGGAGGTCAATGACTAAATGTTTCGTAAAATTCACCTCACCAATGATGTTCATCTTGAAATCCTAAACACTTTTGTCTTTTACACGAAGCAATTTGAATAATTTTGATATTTGACATTTTTGGAGGATCAAGAGGTCAAAGGAGTGACAAATGTGGTCAAGTCGCTTAACAAAGTTTGATCAGCATGTAATTCTGAGTATGTTTGGCTATTTTGCGAAACACTTTGAATAACTTTGATATTTGACCTTTTGGGCACTTTCGTGCAACTTGGAGGTCAAACGGTTAAAGATACAATGTTGGTCCTTTTATAAAAAATGATCAGCATAAAATTCCTGAAATTTTGGTAGGTCACACAATGCTGTAGGACAAAGTTGAAAACTTGACCTTTCGTGACCTGTAGCGGTCACCAGGAGCAATCCCGAGAAAAGTGGTAATGAAAATGTTGTTTCTGTACCCCTTGGCTACCTTCATGCCGATTTTGAGCAAAATCCCTCAGAAAGTCATTTTCTTATTCAATGCCTGCGATGTCCTTTTCTAACAGAAACTTATTCGCTGAACATCGGATGTTGACATTTGTCAACACATTGACATTTTTCAACACATTGACATTTGTCAACACATTGCCACTTGTCAACACATTGCCACTGCTAGGGTTAAATACTCAATACCATAAACAGTTTACAAAATGCTACATTTTCATTCTGAAAAGCTTTTAGATTTAAACAAGTAACACACCCGTTCCGGGCACAGACCGAGGCGGCAGCATAAAAACAAAAGCTTTCTTTACACACTTTACAGTCTGACATTTCCAAGTCCATAAGCGTATTTGGAGATTGGAATCAACCCCTGGAGTTCTCCGATTGGCAAATTCAATAAGATATTTTCTTCTTCTAGATAGCCTTATTTAGCCATAGCTGCCAAATACAATCGCCACAATGTGGTAGAAAAACTATAAAAATGGTGTTTACTTTGAAGCAGAATTGCATTTTGTGAAAATTTTGACCATGCACAAATGCTGCCATATATGGACGTGTATAGGCAGGTTTGGCTATACATTATTATTATTATTATTATTATTATGGGTCAAAATTTAGTGTCAGTCAAAATTGCAGTTGAAAATGCAAAAATGCTGTAACTCTTATGTGTACAAGCATTTTTGCGATTTCTACATTTGGAAAAATGTTTCAAAATTTTGGCCGCCATTTTTTTTTTTTAATTTTGAAAAATTATGGAATGGTCAAAATTGCTTATGCATTATGACATGACAGCAATTTGGGTTAATACTCTAATACATTACAGCCTATGAAAAAGGGTGACGCCCCTTTTTATGACGCGAGATGAAGAATGTGGGAGACGGTCCACATGAAAATGAACCAAGAGCAAATTTTGGATCAATTTGCCCCAATTTTTTGTACATTATTCATCTAGCCAAATATCTATCAATCATGAACGATGTACTGAAGCAGTTTTGTTTCATGCTATTTTTAATGCAGGAGTAATAATACTTGAACACTTTTGATTGCATAGGCTTCGCAGTAGTACAACTTTTCTGCTGTATGCTACTCTTAATGCCTGAACATTTTTGATGTCCACTCTTTTTACAGTTTAGACTTCTGTGCTTGATAATATGTGACGTTGAAAGAGAAAGGGGGTGGAACAGATATTACGAAGTTTACCGTCACATATTCCTAATACGTAATCAATTGTGCTTCATTACATTTTAAATACTTAGGCATTTCTGATGTGTACTGTTTTTACTGTATCTACTTTTCTGATTGGTACCATTCTTAGTACCAAGACATTTTTGTACATGAAATGTAGAACGATTTTTACTGCGTACCGCAAAATATAAATACTTACCGTATATACTGTTGTAGAACCCCAGGGGATGTATAGCAGGGTGGGGTTCTACAAGAGATTTCTATGATTAAAATCTGATTTTTAATGTAATTTAAATCAGAGAATGTCATTCGAAGCATGGGGTTGTATTCGAAAATGTTATACAACCCCACGGGTTCTATAGGTATAGTGGGGTTCTATGAAGTCGTGGCGTTGTATCACAGTATATACGGTAATTAAAAACTTTACATGTATAAGCAAAAATGCACCTTCTGGAAAAGAGGTGGAGCTCGAGGGGCCTCACCCTTTTTTATAGGCTGTAATGTATTAGAGTAGTAACCCAAATTGCTGCCATATCATAATGCATTAAGCAATTTTGACAATTCCATAATTTTTTGTCAAATAAAAACAAAATGGCGACCAAAATTTTGAAAACAATTTCGAAATTTTGAAACACTTTTAAAAATTACCAAATTACCAAAATGTTGGTACACATACGAGATTAGCAGCATTTTTGCATTTTCCAACTGCAATTTTGACTGACACTAAATTTTGACCCATAAGACAAACACAAACATGCCTATACACATCCATATATGGCAGCATTTGTGTATGGTCAAAATTTCCAAAAAATGCAATTCTGCCTCAAAGTACACACCTGTATAAGCATTTTTCCTTGTCGTTTTTGCCCCATTGTGGCAAATTACCGCCCCGAATTTACTCATTTGGGTACTTATACTTGGCAGCTATGTTTCAAATCCAGTAAATTACAATTAGCTATGTATATTAAATATTTGTTAATATGGACAGCATCTTTGAAAAAGGAGTTCGTCTAAGTGCTCAATCAAAATGGAAGTCGGATCCTACAAAATCCCGTTCACAAATTTCCATTGTAGCGGATGTTCAGGGATTCTCGTTTCGAGAACTCTTGGCAATGAAAGCTGTGGAAGCTCTCCTGGATCTTGTACGACATTTCGATGCTCATTACCCCGGTTAGAAAAAACTATAAACCGTAAAAACTTGAACTAAAAGCCTAGGCTAGTGTCTACAAAATTCTTGAACTTGTCCAAAAACCATAAGGATAATTCGATAGCATTACGGTAAATGGCTGGACACTTGATAAAACCAACGAAAAAACTAGGCTAATAATTGAGGTAGGTTTGTAATCTGGAGTAGGTTTTTAATTCAAGCTTTACGGTATCATAAAGAAAAAACGCATTCACACATATTTCACACGCTCACAGTACATGTAATTGTGTAGGAACTCACAATATAGATTCCGCATCTGTGTGTTTTGACGTTTTTTTCAGAGACGTTGCACAAAGCCTACGTCATTAACGGTAAATGCGCGATACCATAATATAAAATAAACTCATAACGACAAATGTCTAAAGCGGAATGTCTATGTATAAGTACAATAATATGAGAATCATGATAATAATTGTACTACATGTGTAATTATTTGGAATTTCCATAGCACCGTATGTATTTTCGTTACTTTGGGCCATCATCAAACCTCGTTTGGATGCCAAAACTCTGTCAAAGATCAGTCTGTTTGGGTCAGATAAGACAGAGTGGATGAGGGCCGTTCAGGAATCTATTGAAATTCAGCAAATGGCAATTTCTATTGGAGGAGATCTTCCCGACAATTTCTATATATGTATACATTGAATAGTATTCTTACATATACGATATTAATTACTCGCATCCTTATATAAAATATATTATAATATTATGTTTATCATTTTAAATTTGTGTGTGATTAAAAGATGGAAATCATATATAGATTAGATTTTGGTATCATAATTTATTAAAGAGTCTAAATAGAGAGAGTTGAGAGTGCTCAAGCACTGCTTTCATATGACACTGAGAGAAGATCGAGGTTTTACGGGAGGAGGCTTCAAAACAAAAGAAATCGTTTAAGAATCCATCTTTTTTTATGAGTTTGTTCTCTTCCTTCGTTTTAATTTCTTCCCAAAGTCGTCGTCGTCGTCCACATGAACAAATCCATAAAAAAAAATTCTCAGGTTCCACACATCGCTCAAAAGCAATAGGAACTGGACTGATTTTTTATTTCCGCCGCGGTGTTTGAGTAGGTTTACTATTTGGATCTCCATGTTTCGTTTTGGGTTTTGATGTAGTCCTGAGAGTTTGCGAACATGAAAAAAAAAACCAAAGAAACAAACCAAAAATGAAATTGTGTAGACTCAGATGGAAAACAATGATTGTAAGTATTTTCAAAACCGGGAGAGAGAAAAATAAATAAATATAGAGAGGAATCGTTTTTTTAGGACCCCTTGAATTCTTTTTTATACAACTTCAAATTCAAATGGGGGGTGGAAAATGGAAATGGACTTTTTTTTTTGTTTTGTTTATTTGTTTTATTTTTCAGTTTCCGTTTCATTTCAGCCAGTGATTTTTTTTGTGTGGAATGAGTTTACTAGAGGAAAGTTGATTCATTTGCTTGTATTTTTTTATGTGTGGGGGAGGAACTCTTGAACGAGAGCTTGACAAAAATTGAGGGAGGGTATTCATCTGGAGAAAGGGGAGTTGTATAAAAAAATAGAGGATGCGATGATGACAAAACACAAACATCAAACACAAACACACACAAGAAAAATACACACACAAAAATGTCCCGGTCTTGAAAAAACTTACTCTCATGATTTCTTTTTGTGTGTCGACACCCAGATCTTCTATTTAGTTTTCTGTCTGCTCTCTGTATATGACTTTTTTAATTTAATTTTATCTTCTTCTCCCTTTCCCTTTCCCATCCGCCTTTATCTCGCTAGAGATCTTATGACGTTCGGTAATATTTGAGATTTCAATCCCATTTTTCTTATATTTTAAAATGTGTATGGAATCCTCCTCCCTTTTGATTATTTCATACCCATCGTTTTTCGTTTTCACTGTCCGATGTCCTCTCTTGGTGTATTTGTTGTAGGGTCTCGGAGAGCACACCGTCTCCTCCTTTTTCTCTATCACTGGCTCTACCGGAATCGGTATCGGAATCGGTGATGGAAGTGGTGAAGGAGATTTTGAACTTGGATAGTTCTGAACCGGAGACAAAATCTCTAATGTTTCTGGTGGTGGTGGTGGCTCTACCGGTTTTTCGGGTGGTTTCACAACCGGAGGAATTTCTGGAACTGGTACTGGCACTGGCACTGGCACTGGAGGTGTTGGCAATTTCCTCTCAACTGGTGGTGGTTCCTCTTCCTTCTTTGCTGTTTTCTTTGGTATTGGACTCTTCATTTCGGGTTCTGGAGTCGGCGGCTCCACTGAAACTTTCCGTTTGTGAATTTTCACAGGGGGTGAAGGTGAAATTGGGGCAGCGTGTATTTGTACTTTCTCCACTGACATTTTCCTAGGTTTTTTTATCAGCTCCACCGGTGGTTCTGGTTGGATCTCTGGTGTTTTTGAGAGTTTTCTTGGGGGCGGTGGAGTCGCCATGGACGCTTTCCGTGGAGGTTTTGTTGGGGTTTTAACGGGGACGGGTTTCTCCACCGAGACGACTTTTCTAATGGGGGATGTTGGAGTAGATATAACTACTGGTGGTATTGGTGTAGGTGTAGGTGTTGGTTTGGTGGCCGTGTACATTACAGGTTCCACTGGGGCTCCTGGTTGGATTTGAGTGGGAGGAGTTCGAGTCCGAGGTGGTGGTGAAGGTGGAGAAGCAGCGGCTGGGAACGGTTCCGAGTCGTACAGAACTGTGGTGTATGGAGTGTGATCTGAAACGACTTTCTTTATTGGAACTGGTTTCGGCGACTCCTTTTTTTTGATCTCCTCCACTTTGGTTTCTTGTGCCTGAGATTTTACACAAGCAAAATAAAGGAATTCCCAATCCATTAAAAAATTGTTATTAAAAAACTAAATCTAAATGTGTGGAATTGGGAGCTGAGAATATTATTGTAGGTATGTATTATCATCATGGAGAAAAGGATACCTTGACCGGTGGTGGTGGTGGAGAGTCTCTTCGCTGTTTTTCCAATACTTTGACCATTTGTTCGGGTCGTAGTGGTGGGAGTGGGCGGATGATCTTTTTTTCTTGTACTTCCACCAATGTCAAGTCCGGATCAGAGCATTCCTCGATAACGGTACTCGCATCTGTTTTACTACACTCCTCTTCCACGGGTGGAATTATCTTTTCAGATGCGACTCGAATCATCGGCACTGGAGCCGGAGTTTTAATCGGTGTTGGAGCTGGGATTGGTGCTGGAGTTTTGATTGGCACTGGAATCGGCACTGGAACTGGAATTGGTGTTGGAGTTTTAATTGGCACTGGAGCTGGAGTTTTAATCGGCTCTGGAATTGGCACAGGAGCTGGAATTGGCACAGGAGCTGGAATTGGCACAGGAGCTGGAATTGGCACAGGAGCTGGAATTGGCACAGGAGCTGGA
>JAIUND010002900.1:0-19001 GCA_034699125.1 Gisinianus flammeolus | reverse complement strand
ATATCCAAAAATTAGGAAAACTGTCGGTCGTTTTTTTTTAACATGGTAAGCTACCCCCGCTTGTATGACCCCTCCTTAACTGTCCATATATCCATGTTTTTTTTTAAATATGATAGTTTAAGTATCTAGTATTAAGTAGTAGTAAGTATAGCTAAAATTACATTTTAATCATTTTTAACTATTTATAGCATTGTGGGACTGGTGAATGTGATACGGAATGCCTTCAGAAATTAAAATTGTTGGCTGCTGAAATTGGAAAAACGATAGGAAAGATGCATGAAGCAAGTATAATCCACGGGGATCTTACAACATCTAATATACTCGTCAAATCTTTTGAGGAAGAACAAAAATATCGTCTCGTCCTCATAGATTTTGGATTAAGTCATTTGGACACTTCTGCAGAGGATAAAGGAGTTGATCTCTACGTTTTGGAACGAGCTCTAACAAGTACACATGCAAATATTCCATGGTTTTTTGATATCGTAATAGCGGCTTACAAAGCTCATTATAGTAAAGGTGGACAGGAAGTGTATAACAAGCTTGAAGAAATTAGGCTACGGGGAAGAAAAAGAACAATGATTGGGTAAACAAAACTAAAAACGTATACCTCAGTATATAATATTATGGCAATTGAAAGAAACAAATTCTATAAAGTTTTTATGCAATTATTATAGTAAATGGTTTTATACTTAATGATTTCATTGATATTTATTTGGTATACATTATTTAGCATCATAATTGTTTGAGCTTTTGCCAAACCACACAAAATATTTCATAAAACACATGTTTATACGTATATAGAGCGAGGGAGAGAGACGTGTGATTATTCAAAAATATATTTGTAGACTTATTCTTTTTTCTATTTCCGTGGTGTGATGTATTTTTTTTACAATCGAGAGTTCATCCCACCAGCGACAACAATATTTTCTCCAGTTAAATACGACGCGTCATTTGAACACAGAAATGCGACAACGCCTCCAATCTCGTCAGGGACTCCGACTCGTTGAAGAGGAATTTGTTCGAGAATCTTTTCATGGACTTCTGGATTGCTTGTCAAAGCAGAACTAAAGTTGGTCTGGATGACTCCTGGACAAACGCTATTTACTCGAATATTATCAGATGCGAGTTCTTGTGCTAAGACTTTCGTGAGTCCCAGTAGTGCAGTTTTACTAACCGAGTAGGCACCAAGTAAACTCAAAGCATTGAATCCAGCAATGGACGATACATAGACGACACTGCCACCATTTCTTTTCACAAGATGAGGTTGAATTTCTTTGGTTAATAGAAATGCTGCCTTCACATTGACTTCAAAAATTTTATCCCAAGATGTTTCTGGACAATCGAGTGTGGGCCCAAAATGAGGATTCACAGCTGCATTTGAGACGAGAATGTCAATGCCACCGAAATCCGATACAGTTTTTTCAATTAATTTAGTCCTATCCTCTGGACTTCCTACGTGACAAACGATGCCGTGCACGTTATTTTTATCAACTCCAGCCTTGTACATTTCCTGTAGAGCTTTGTCCACATTTTTTGACTTCCGACTGCTGATCATGACTTTGGCTCCATCCAATAAAAGTTTTTTGGCGATGGATAGCCCAATCCTTATACATATATGTACAAAATCCAGAAATGCTCATTATATATTACACAGGTATGTGGGATTGTAATTAATTAGGTATTTATTTTATATGTATACTTGTAAAACCACACCCACCCATCTGTAGACGCTGTGACAATAGCTATTTTTCCATTTAATCTCCCGGCATTAACTGCTGATGACATGGCTCTTTTTAATAAAGATCCTTGAGCTGATGACAACAAGCCAAGACGTTGATATAACATAATTTACTTTCACGAAATGAATGTTCTTCACACAACCTGTAATAAGATCAACAAACAATTAGAAAGTATTGATAATTTTTTAACAGGTATACATATTGTACAAACTTATAATTAACATTCACATTTATATATTGAGAGCTTACTCCAAATTCAATCAATTTTGTATACGTAAATACTGTGAAATTAAAAAGTAATCGATTCACACGTACAATTTAAGTACTTGAGTTTTAATATTTAGGACTTTACTTGGGTATAGTATAATATATAATGTATTTAATATATATTATACTATATATTAAATACATTAAATATTTATGTTTTATCTTATCCACATGTCCAAAGCTTAAAACCTGCCTTCAGCATTAATATTACGTCGAGCAGTGTTGTCAGCGTTTTTTTGGGAAAAAGTTGACATATATAAAGTGTCTGAAGTTTTTAATACACATAGAATTCACTCAATAAATCAATCAGGTAAATACAGAATAATGTAAAATAAATAACTGCACACAAACTATAATTTCCGTCCTTTGAAAATCCATCTGGACATTTCTCTCATAATAAATATATGTACATATGTATGAAAAGTACAGTATGCACAGCATATTATCATATGTGAGCACAGTGTTGTGACTTACTTATGACATATTAAAAGTTCCTGTTTCGAATCAAAAATCAAATGTAAGTATATCCAAAAGTTTTGTTCCCAAAAAATGTTTTTATCAAGACGTTTCTAAATTGTATAGGCCATATTAAACTTATTTAAAAATACATGTTCAAAGTGTTATTCAATTTACACGTATAGTTGAGTTTTCGTGTGCCCTATATATACTTTTATCTATACGTTACATTTGTCATCATAAAGAAGGAGGAATTAGGAAAAGGTATATAAGACTCATCAAAAAGTATTTCCTTCACAGATTGCAAGTTTTTACAAAATTTCATATTAAGTTATTATTACTAAAAGGATTCTGAACAAACAACAATTGAGCATTGTACAATTGGAAAATATATAATACTACTAAAACTGCGAGATTATTTGTACGCATCTTTTGCATGAAAAAAATATAAGGATCGACTTAGAATATTACATTATACGTTTAGTTGTTGTCTTTAAATATATGTATACACGCAGTAATTTTTTATTTTGATTGTTTGATTGTATATAGGTACGAGAATGAGAAATATGTTCCGCCTTGAACTTTTTCCAAGTGTAACCCAGTGATGGGCCGCGGTGTGATTTACACAAAAGAAATGTTCATTATTCGGTAATTTCATTTTTAGTAAAGTACCATACAAAACAATTTTTTATTAGCAAATGTAATAGTGAAAATAAATGACGACGTACTTACTTTGTTACAGGGCATTAGAAAAGATTCTGAGCGACCGGGAGATCAAGAGGTCACATCATGCTCAGCTTAAAAGAGCCTGCGAAGTTGCCCTTGGTAAGAAAAACAAACCCTTTTTATACTGATGATATTATAATAATATTGTAATTGTGTTGACGTTTTAATGTTGGAGTCGTTTTGTATTAAAATCTATATTTCTCTTGAATAAATAAAGAGGAAATCAAGGCTGCACTTCAGGCTTCTCAAGAGAGTCAAGAGGAAAGTAATAAGACTGACGGAGAATTAAATTCATCTGCATTACCATTACCCAAATCTGATCAGTCTATTCCAATCGACTCGGAAAAATATTTTGTTCCATTTGAATTGGCATGTCAAAGCAAAACACCACGAATCGTTGTAACTGCTTTGGATTGTTTACAGGTACTTTCACGTCACTTACTATCTGATGTCAAACTAACTTCTAAGTTTCATTGTGTTCATGCAAATTGTAAATCATTTTGTGTATTTGAATTTTAGAAATTAATTGCATATGGACATTTAACTGGGAATTGTGAGGATTCAACAGCACCAAATAAAAAGCTTATTGATCGGATTGTAGAAACTATCTGTGCTTGCTTCGTTGGTCCAAATACAGATGAAGGAGTTCAACTTCAAATAATTAAGGTATGCATTTTGTCATGCACTTAAAAGTTATAGTGTACTTACAAGGTAATAAAAATAGTAATTCTATTGTATTTTATTTTTCTACAGGCACTTTTAACTGTGGTAACTTCGCAGCATGTTGAAATTCATGAAGGGACTGTTTTGCTCACAGTCCGAACATGTTATAATATTTATTTAGCTAGCAAAAATTTAATCAATCAAACAACAGCTCGTGCCACGTTAACGCAGATGCTCAATGTAATTTTCTCGCGTATGGAAAATCAGAACTTATTAAGTAGACATTCAGCAAGTTTAAGCAGTGTTGCTACATTAAATGCTAAAGAAAATGAGCATGATACTTCCAGCTTAAATGGTGATCAGACGAATTCTAATAATACTTCTGTCACTTCTGGTGAGCATGTGAATGATAAAGTGTCTAGTAATGAAAGTGAAACAATTACAACTGAGCAACTTGACACTACAAAGAATGACAACAGCATCATCAAAGAACATATTTTGGAAGTCAATGGAAAGGATAAAGTCAGTGAGGAAACCAATGAGTCAATCAATTTGAGTATTGTCGAAGATAAAAGTAAAGAAAATAGCCAAAATGAACAAGAAACCATTGTTAATGGTACAGAATCCAGCAATCATTTGGATTCCAGCACACAGTCCATTGATGAGTCTGGCCAGGGAGATTCTACAAGCAAATCCAACAATGAAAGGGGAAAAGTTTTGGTAGAAGAGCCAGAAGAGAGTGGAGTCGTCAAAACTGAGTTATCTAATGGCACAAATCCGTTCCAGGAAAATGATGATGACAATATCAGTGCAAAGCCTTCATTAAATCCGTTCCTTGAAAATGGTGATGATGAAGACGAGCCAAATAAAGAAGTTTTACCAGAGGCTGGAATTGTGAGTGCAAAATCAAATAGTCACGATCATGTCCATGAAAATGGAGAAATTCCAAATACGAATCCAAATATTGTCATCCAAACACCGTCACCATTAGAAGTTGCAGAAAATCTTTTGGAAAATATTCTTGAAAAAATGGGTAAATTATTTCATAATTGTACAAATACAACATTTCATGTCTGATCAAATCCTTCATATACACTTTGGGAATTATATTGCGTTACTTCATTCTAAGATGACGTTCTTGTTATTTTTAGATGAGTCGCAGCCAGCAACACCGACTCAATCTCCAGCTCCAAGCAATACTGAAGAAACTTTGTCTAATCAATTTAATCCATCTTCTTCGAATACGCCTACAATTACGAGAGTGCCTTCCCAGGTAAATTCATTAATGAGATAAATTCCTTTCACAAAATCTAGTGTACGTTACTACTACTGTACCTAGAATAATTTATCATGACGTAACATCATTGTTAGCAATTCAATTAGCAAGTGCATTAGAAATTACTTTCAAAAGGTCTCTAAATATTAAAAAAAACACATTCCGAATCATTCAGAAAAGTCCTATGATAAAAAGGAAAAACAAAACAACGTTTGTCTTGGGTAGTATTTTAAAAATGTATATAATTTTTTATTCTGTGATAGTATTTTCGCATCATGATGGATGATGTAAAGGTGACTATTCCATATTTCTACATCTTATTTGTGTTATATATGGAGCAACGTTTTATAATTTACATTTTTTGAAAGCTTTTTTCGTTACTAAAGCCGTATAAGAATACTATTTGTTTTTCATTTTTGACTATAGGTCTTGCTAAAACACATTATTATTTGCGAGCATTTTGTGTAATATATTTATTTTTTATATCAGTGCCGTATAAATTTTTTAATTATATGACTTCACTTCGTGTTACTTTTGTTTTCTTTCCCACTGCACATGATCATTTATTTTAATTTCTAACTATCAGAATTTGTATGTGGTACAGTTATTCATTAAACATCATGATCTGAATCCAAGAGCTCACTTGACCGTTCTCGTTTTGCAGGAAAGCATGGAAACAAGCGTAGATAATGATCATGCCAGTGCTCATTTCGTCCATATATTGCAAAAAGATGCATTCCTTGTTTTTCGAGCTCTTTGCAAATTGTCTATGAAACCTTTGCCGGAAGGTAAGAAATGAATGAATTCAAAGTTTTTAAATTTTATTATATTGTGTTAAAAAAGTTAAAAGTTGCATTTAATGCAATCGATAATAACTTGTGTGTTTTTCCTCTAAATTTCTTTAGGTGTTCCAGACCCAAAGTAAGGAACTATAGTCATTCATACAAATTAAAGCAACATTTCCTTTTTTATTTTGATTCTTGCAAATTTGTTTGTCTTGTGCTTATTTTTAATATTGTCTTTCTTATATTTCCAGGTCACATGAGCTACGATCCAAGATTTTATCTCTTCAGCTTCTTTTATCAATCGTACAGAATGCTGGAGATGTTTTCAAATCAAATCCTATTTTCATAACTGCCATCAGACAGTATCTTTGTGTGGCACTTTCTAAAAATGGAGTATCCTCCGTCCCAGAAGTCTTTCGTGAGTCAATATTATCACTACTTTTGTTATAACACGTTTTGGAAATTAAATAATACTAGAATGAATGGACAAATAATTGGTCCAATTATGAAACTGTCTTATGCATATTTGTCTAATTTCATTTAATCCTTTCCATTCTTAGAATTGGCTTTAGCAATTTTTCTAGCTTTATTGGCTAACTTTAAAACTCATTTGAAAATGCAAATTGAGGTAAATAAAAGAAAAATAAACCTTTGGTTTAATCATAATTGTAACTACTAAATATTATTGTGTTAACGTGTTAATTTGGAAATTTTCCAGGTGTTCTTTAAAGACATTTTACTGCCTCTTGTTGAGTCTCCAGGCTCATCATTTGAACATAAATGGCTTGCTGTTCAAGCCCTAACTCGAATTTGTGGGGATGCACAGTGTATCGTTGATTTGTATGTAAATTATGACTGTGACTTGTCTGCAGCGAATATTTTTGAGAGACTTGTCAACGATCTCAGTAAAATTGCTCAAGGGAGACAAGGCATTGATCTTGTAGGAAGCAATGCAATTCAAGAGAAAGCCATGAGAGTCAAGGGTATCGAAGGTCTGGTCGGTATTTTGCAGTGTATGGTCGAGTGGAGCCAATCTTTGTATGTTAATCCACAAGTCCAGTCTAACTTAAGTAAGTTGATAGCAATTTAGTTGACACAGTAAAATAATATGTAATTGACATCAATAATAATCCTTTGGTTTATTTTGTTAGTTCAAAATGTAAGTGAAGCCGAGAAACATGCAGAAGACGAGCCAGAAGTAAATAAGAAAGCTGATATTGATGACAAGTAAATTACAGCGTGTATTTATCATTAATAGGACACTTGTGTCTATCAAAGTACATATGTTAAACTGTCTTAAATTTAAATTTATGAAAAATATTTAGCCCTGAGCAGTTCGAAGTTATCAAACAACAGAAGGATATTTGGGAACAAGGAATAGAATTGTAATTACATATTTTGTATTATATACTATAAAATAAGAATTAATGCAATTGTTTATAGTTGTTTTCGCCGTGACTAATTATTTGGATTGAATCTTTTTTTGCCATTCTAGATTTAATCGTAAACCAAAACGGGGGTAAGTAGATTTTAAATATTCAAACATGGAAAAATATCAGTTCATAATCTGTTCATTACTCGTGTGAAATTACACAAACAATATAGTTCGTAACGTATTTAAGCTTACCTGTAATTTGTAGTATTACTACATGTAGTAAATGATTAAAAAAAACAGAAAACAAGATAATTTATTCTACATTTGTCTTTCCTAAAGCCTCGCTTTTCTTCATGAAAAGAATTTACTTGGAGAGAAACCGGAAGAATTGGCATATTTCTTCTTGACAGATGAACGTCTTGACAAAACCCTTGTGGGAGAATTCCTTGGCGATCCAGATAAATATAATAAGCAGGTTAGAATTTGATTTGCGGACATGTAAATTGGAGCAAATCATTAGAGGACGATGAATTTACGCATTTGTACTTATTTGACTTTCTCGTAACTCCTATAATTAGGTGATGTACGCGTATGTCGATCAAATGGATTTCAAAGACAAAGATTTTGTCATGGCACTCCGTCTTTTTTTGGAGGGATTCCGACTCCCCGGAGAAGCTCAGAAAATCGATCGTCTCATGGAGAAGTTTGCGAGTAGATATTGCGAGTGCAATCCTACGTAAGCAGTATTTTGAATTTAATTCCTCTTTATTTTTTTTAAACTAATTTCACATTTTTCTACAAATTCTGTATGCATACCTTTGGTTCACATTCCATTTTATTGTACTTGTTTTTCAGCAATGGAGTATTTGCTAGTGCTGACACTGCGTACGTCTTGGCCTATTCTATCATTATGTTGACAACGGATTTACATAGCCCTCAGGTAAACATAACATTTCATTTATGCGTACAAAAAAAATGGACAACATAACGCTGCTGTATGCTAAGTATGCATTTATTTTATCCGGACCGTTTCTAGGTAAAAAATAAAATGAGTAAAGAGCAATATATTAAAATGAATCGTGGAATAAATGACAGCCGAGATCTACCGGAAGAATACCTTTCACAAATATATGATGAGATTGCTGGCAATGAAATTAAAATGAAAGGTTCAGCCAAACTAGGAAAGCAAGGTGAGCTATACTGCAGTGCCAAATATCTCATGGACAAAACGGATAGAATCTGTAAAAATTCTCGTTTACTCTTTGTATGTTAACAATGAACCTACATTTTACATTTCAGCTAATGTTGCCAATGATAAAAGACGTAGATTACTATGGAATATGGAATTAGAAGAATTAGCTGCGACAGCCAAAAGTCTAATGGAATCAGTTAGTCACGCTCAAGCTTCGTTTACATCTGCGAAGCATTTAGAACATGTTCGTCCTATGTTTAAGGTATTGCTCGTTTTTGTTTTATTTCCTCTTTTTGTAGGACTCGGTAAATGTTAAAATGTCAGCAACTTCTATTGAAATTCTAAATTTTTCTTTTATTGTTTGCAGTTGGCTTGGACTCCATTTCTTGCTGCTTTTAGCGTCGGACTTCAAGATTGTGATGATACGGAGATTTCTAATCTCTGCCTTAATGGAATGCGATGTGCTATACACATTGCGTGCATTTTTCATATGAAGGTATCAAAAATCTAATTACACTTTATCATTTATCATGGTACTACTACATGGAATTTAATGAGAATTTTCTCAGACTTTCAACCTAAGAATCGAAAAGGTGATACAATAATAATAATGTTTTATTTTTTTATTTAGCTTGAGCGAGATGCCTATGTACAAGCACTAGCTCGATTTACTTTATTGACAGCCAGTAATTGTCCATTGACAGAGATGAAGAGTAAAAATATTAATACAATAAAAACTCTTATCACTGTCGCTCAGACGGAAGGTGAGAAATGCCTATTCACGGGTTAGTTGCCGCACATTGCGTTTTTTGTATCTTTTTATTCTTTGTTTTCTTCTACTATACTTTGTTTTCA
Source organism: Gisinianus flammeolus (assembly GCA_034699125.1). Taxonomy (NCBI): domain Eukaryota; kingdom Metazoa; phylum Arthropoda; class Collembola; order Symphypleona; family Katiannidae; genus Gisinianus; species Gisinianus flammeolus. Next base: position 9,667 of record JAIUND010002900.1, on the reverse strand, counting down.
TTTTCAATTTATTTTTCTGAAATTCTCTAGTATTGTCTATAAAAAATTTTTTTCTTTTCGTATTTGTATTGTAATATTCATATTATTTCTTTTCTTTTTCTATTATTTCCTGCAAGCACATGGCTCTAGGCAACGAAAAAAAAACCAAATATTTAACATGTCCAATATTTGAACGAGTTGAAAATATAATCACTGGAAATAACTGTATTTTTGATCTTATAGGAAACTATTTGGGCACAGCTTGGTTAGATATATTGAAGTGTATTTCTCAACTTGAATTGGCTCAATTGGCTGGTTCTGGTCATCGATCTAATCGTGATGCATCTAAAAGTACTCTTACCTGGGCAGCCTTAGCTGGCTCCCTCATTGACACGTCACACGATACAATGTCCCTCAATTTGAATTCTCTAGATCGTAAGTTTCAACAAATACAATTACATAATCTCACAAAGTTATAGAACATTGTTTCCATTATAGAACCTGTTTTACTTTATTAAATAAAGTTTTATTTTTTTTACAAAATCTTAGCAAGTGTCAAGGAGTCTATTGGAGAAACGAGTTCACAAAGTGTTGTTGTAGCTGTTGACCGTGTTTTTACGGGCTCAACTCGATTAGATGGTGATGCTATTGTAGACTTTGTAAAGGCTCTTTGTATGGTAAGCACAATTTTGCTTTTCTAAAACTCTGCTTCAAAATATCTGAACATATTTTACTTGGTGGCTCGTGTATGAGTACAAATAATCACAAAATTAATGTGTATTTAGGTTTCCCTGGATGAACTGGCTCATCCCATTCATCCTAGAATGTTTAGCTTACAAAAGTAAGTTTCACAATCAAATTTAATGAATTACATTATTAAAATCAAGTTATGACTTGAGCTTAATTCATTTATTTCGTCTTCCTCCTTGTTCTTGTGTTTTATAGGATAGTCGAAATTTCGTACTACAACATGGGCAGAATTCGTTTACAATGGTCTCGGATTTGGGAAGTCTTAGGTGAGCATTTCAATCGTGTTGGATGTTCCACAAATGAAGAAGTTGCATTCTTTGCTATTGACTCCCTCCGGCAATTGTCAATGAAGTTTATTGAAAAGGGAGAATTTGCCAATTTTCGATTTCAAAAGGATTTCCTACGGCCTTTTGAACACATCATGAAAAAGAACCAGTAAGTTTTCAAATAATTATATTGTGAATTTCAGAGAAAACAAGTCAGGGATGATTTTCACTTTTTTGCATATTCATATAGAAGAAACCAAGGGCTATAAACACTAAAGGTTTCAAGTCTCTATAATGAATGCAATTATTTAAAAAAACATTGAATGTGCTGAAGTCGGAGTAGCAATAAGCGAATCCAAGAATTGATCATGCAAATGAATTCAAATCTACAAGGAAAACGTGAGGATTCGCTGCTGCTCACACTTTTGTGAAAATAGCTGCAAAACTTTTAAACGCAATATCTCTGAAACTACAAAGTATCATATGACTTGTTTTCTCTGCCATTCACACACTTAGAGTATATACAACATAGAGGCACATAGTTTGCCATTTTGAATGGGCACGAATGTGCCCCTTTATAAAAGTCTAGGGTAGGAAAATCGTTGTATTTTCCTTTGCATGTTTTTTTCACTACTTAATTTAATATATTCACTGGATTACAGATCTCCTGGAATCAGAGATATGGTTGTACGTTGCATAACTCAAATGGTTAGCTCACAATCGTCCAAGATTCGATCAGGCTGGAAAAATATTTTTAGTGTTTTTCATTTAGCCGCTTCTGATATGGATCCCAATGTAGTCGAGATGGCTTTTCAAACTACGAATAAAATCATTGGTCAGTCCCCTTCTTTCATTGCAAAATATTGATTTGCATATAAATATTTGGCATCGGCATAAACTACATGTGTTGATTTTTTTCAATGTACCATTCTAGGTGAACTGTATGAAAAGAACTTGGTCATTTTAGTGGATTCATTCCAAGATGCCGTCAAATGTAAGGCTTTCTTGATGAATTGACGTTTCAAATGTTTTCTTTGAGTATTTTAAACTATGAACTTTTTTCATTTTCCCCACATGCAGGTTTATCCGAGTTTGCATGTAACGTAACTTTTCCTGATATTAGTATGGAAGCCATCCGTCTGATTCGGCATTGTGCCAAATATGTCCATGAAAAGCCGCAGGTATACTTTGGCAGTACAGTAAATTATTTTCTTTAGAAGCATTTTCTTATATGAGACTCGTGATAATGACTTGGGAATCTTTTCTTCTAGCTATTAATTGAGCATAGTATGGATGAAATTACGGTTGCTGAAGAAGATCGTATTTGGGTCCGGGGCTGGTTTCCCATTCTCTTTGAATTATCTTGTATTGTTAATCGGTGTAAACTAGATGTTCGAACACGGGCTTTGACAGTGAGTATAAACTTAATAGACATTTTCTTGATAATTTGTATCATAGCAAAGGAATGAGCTCATACGTACATACATATTCTTATATTTATTAGAAACTAAGAAATATTTGATATTAAATTTACAGGTCATGTTTGAAATAATCAAAACCTATGGTGAATCCTTTCAACCGCATTGGTGGAAAGACTTGTTTCAAATTCTCTTTCGGATCTTTGATAATATGAAACTTCCTGAACAACACCACGAAGTACAATATCAAATCTCTACCTATTGTCAAGTAGCTTTATGCGCTTGGTTATACGTATCATTCATACTAAATATGTGTTATTGTTGTTGCTAACTTTTTCAGAAAGCGGAGTGGATGACAACGACTTGTAATCATGCATTATTTGCAATTGTGGATGTATTTACACAATATTATGAAGTTCTTGGACCGCTTCTAATGGATGATCTTTTTACACAACTTCAGTGGTGTGTTCAACAAGGTGAAGTTTTACTACTCAATTTGAATAACAAAAAGGTGATAGCTTATGTATGACTACAGTCGTTTTTTAACTCATTGAATTGGAACTTTTAGATCATGAACAACTTGCTCGTTCCGGAACTCATTGTTTTGAGCATCTTGTGATTTCAAGTGGTTCAAAATTCACTCGAGCAGCATGGAATTCTACAGGCAAATTTCTAAAGACCATATTTACAACAACTCAACCTAATGTTCTATTAACTTGGAAGCCAACGTCAGAACAAGAGGTAAATTTTATTGATTAAATTGTTTAAAAAAAAGACTTTTTCCCGTTTTTATTTTATTTATTTTGGTGACTGTCATACAAGTATATTGACTGTACTTTGTCTTTTTATTTTTGTAGGAATCAGATCAGAATCATATCAACGAAGCAAGTAGTAATAAATTTGAACAATTCGAACAAAGCAGTAGAAATCGTAACTATGAACCGAATTATCCAACGCAATCGGTACATTTATACATAAAATATCATTTCCTTGCAAACGAACGTACCAAATTTATATTGAGACATATTTTATTTGAACTTTTTTTTGTCATTTCAGGAACATGAAAAGCTATTTGGTAAACTTTTGATAAAGTGCATAGTCCAACTAGAGTTAATTCAAACAGTAGACAATATCGTATTTTTTCCTGCCACGTCCAAAAAAGAAGATGCTGAAAATTTAGCACTTGCTCAGGTAATTTTATAACACTTTACTATGTATTTGGAATGCGTAATCCAAATAATTTTTATCAGTTTCTCACACCAATTTCACGTTGATGGCTATATGGACATAATTATTGAAAATATTACTATTTTAGGCGGATTTATCTGACAAGTCGTTAGTACCGTGTGAACAGCAGCGTGAAGAACAAGGAATGTATCCATTTTTAAGCAGTGATCATTTATTTATTCTACTCGATAGTCTTTCTGCATCGCATAACTTTTCGAAACTTTTCAACATGAATAATGAGCAGGTACTTTATGTGCAAATTTAAAAAACGAAAAGTTTTCAATGTCTTGCTAACATGTTTTACATGAGTAAATGCTAGGGGAAAATTATTACATGTAATACATTGTTCTGGGTACTATCTGTTTGTAGAGAAATTTACTGTGGACAGCAGGATTTAAAGGACAAGTCAAGCCCAATTTAATACAACAAGAAGTTCAAAGTTTAGCAACATCCCTCCGAATTCTATTCAGAATGTATTTGGACGAATTACGGACGGATTCGCATATGGAAATTGAGAGGAGACTTGTCGTTCTATGTAAAGGTGCTTTGGAATATTTTCTGTCACTCCCTTCAAATTCCCACCGGGATACGTGGACTAATCTCCTCTTACTTTGTCTTACAAAAGTTCTGAAGCTACCAGAAGATCGAGTAATATAAAAAATAATAATTAACTGTCTATACATGTACATTTTATTTTTATTCTGTACTTTTCTAACTTTTTAGTAATAATCATTATATCTTTAAAATTCATTTCAGTTCAAGATCCACACGACGCATTATTATCCATTCCTTTGTGAGATGATCTGCTTGGAATTGAAGGCCGAATTGAAAGCCGTGCTGCGTAAATATTTTCTTAAAATCGGTCCGAGTTTTGGAATATGCCACAGTATGACCCCTCCACAAAGTGGCAATCCAAGTTTAACTTCAGGAAGTAGTAATAATAGTCAAATTAATTGACATTTATTTAAGACAAGTCTACCACCACTCACAAAAATGGATCTTTTAGCTTCCGTCTAATCTTGTTTAATCTTTCTACGAATTGCAGTCGGTGGATATTCCAGCTCTATAGTTTTTTTATATAAAAAATACCACCTAGTACTTGCTATAATATCGATAAAGAGACTTTGTTTAGAAACATCTACTATTCAATTTTGTGTGATGTGAAAGTTGGGAAAGAGTCTGAGTGCACAGAAAAGACGTTATGTCATATTACTTTGCTGTTTTAGCCTGTATTTACTTACTTTACAGTGAAAACATTAGTTAGCATAAGGATTGATAGTGTTGGAACTTTTTATTATTTATTTACTCCTCAGTTAGATTTTATTAATCTCCTTGTAATTGTAAGCAAAAGTAATGATAGTGAATTGATTAAAAACGTTTTTACTTTGCATGTATTCCTGTGAAAAATATATTCACCCTGTACCTTATCGTCTACAAGACATCCACACAATGTCCAACCGTTTGAGAATTCCAGAATTCCAGAATTCCAGTGAGCAAAGTTGCACGCATTTATTTTCAAAAGAAACAATTAGGAAAAAGTTTGCTTGCTCGTTTCCCTTTCAATTTAAAAGTTATAAGCGTCCGTAATTTATTATTAGTCAATCGTTGCGTTGTTTTTTAGTAGCTATACGCGTAGTAGTGGGAAGGTTTTGGAGAAAAAAGCATTCCATTGTTATAAGCGATTTTGTTTTTCGTTTTTAACATATTTTAAAAACTCAATTACCTGATAGCCTAATAGTAATGTGCTATTTATTTATTGTCAAAAGTTTAGTAAATTAGAAGGGTAATCTTTTGGGTTTTCCCTACCTATATATACATGAATGAAAAAGGAAAGTTAATCATCATGATATTTAATCCATTATTATGGTGATGATGGTGTCTTAATTAATAAGTCTTATTTATGCTTAGCGTACCAAGTATCTCCGTTTTTAGTGCAATCTTGAGTATCAGTAGTTTCATATCACTATTGATGAAGAAAATTTATAATATGTTGCAGTTTCCCTAAATGTCAAATTGAACTTTAGTTTTTATATTATAGTTGTAAGTAATATCATTGTAGGGTAGATTTTTATTCGATTTTTTAGTCAACTATTATCTTTTACTGATAATTTCATTATTATTGTTTGTAAATGAGTAAGCAACGGGTTTTATTTTGTAATAATTTTACTAACGACTTTCGTTATTATTATCCTAAACTGCGATACTGCTTTTATCGAAATTTCCAATGGTGAAGTATACATATTGATTCTACACAATAAATAACCAAGTACGAACTAATCGATACATTGGATTGTTGTTTTGAATTTGGGATGAATTTAGAGTTATTATACTTCATAAGAATGAACAGTTAAATGTTTTTAAAAATTTTAGTTTTGGAAATAATCATATTATCATAATGGCTAAGTAAATAAATATCTACAATAATATTAAGGAATTCAAAATATTATGCAGTTTAGTTTGTAATATAAAGGTAATTTTTAGGTATGTATGTAAATAAGTCTTAGTAAACGATGCGGGGAGAATAAAATATATAAGTGCCGTAAATGATGGTTAATAAATATACTTACGTACATACATATATAAAATATAGTCGAGCGTTAAAATTATGTTAAGTTAACATTGTTAACTAATTCTTACTCGTACGGTTAAAGAGTCAACAATATGCAATTTATTATATTGTTGTTATTATGAATAAAATATGAATAAAAAAGGTGCTGTGCTAAATATAATTACCCACGAATCGTTCGTCTTTGTTTTTCAGTGTGCACTGCATCCTCGTTTCTAATCAGTAGGTTGTTTTTTGGGGGAATTTATTAGACGCTTTATTTAATGTCATCTTTTCAAAATTATCATTAAGCAACAATGAGGAATTTTCATTACCTATTGTCAATTGCATCATTAGTAATGATTCATTACATTAATCTTCATTTCTCAAAGAAAACAATATTTTTTCCTTCCTGTCAAGTCAATTTAATACGACTTGATACCTTTCAATATCCAATAATAATAATAATAATAATGTAAATATATATTGTAGATATGTATGTACGCATATCATAGTCATACAATAATTAGAACACACTTTTCATTACAGCCTTCTTCTATTTTTGTAATGTGTGCATTTGCACACCATTCAATACTTAAAATTACTTATATTTTAACTATCATCTGTTTAACATTTTGATACTGTAGTAAAGACTTGATCTTCTCTACTCTGCGTACATATAAATACAAAAGTTAATTTAAGTATTACACATGTTACAATAACATTTATCCGACCTTTACAAAATATCTTCTTTTTTTGAAAACTTTAACATACTTTTTTTATTTTATTAAAATAGTACCATCTTTAAGATAAATCAGTGAGGAAAAAGAGATAATTTGAGACCAAAAAATAAGAATCAAATGCAAGTTAAATACCATAGTGCTTACATGGTCTCGGAAATAAATAATATTCTACTATAATTTGAAGTACAGAAAGCAGAAAATGTGAAGAGAAAAATGCTGACGATATTATAATATTGTATTACAAAATGATAGAACACAAAAAGGAGGACAAAATAGGATAACAGAATTGGTATTATCATACTATTATACATAGAATAAAATATATGTACCAAAAAAAGAAAAATGTACTACAATAATGTCAATAATTATAGTATTAAAATGTACAACCGGAAAAATAAAGATTAGTATCCATGTTCATTAAATTTTATAGAGTTAACTTCCATGGATATATTTCCACCACGATAACTTCCACGTTTCTTCTTAGTTTTTTCATGGCGGAAGGATTTCCCCTTTGTATGTTTCAAATCTAAATTTGCTTTTTCTCCCCATGAACCACGAGCTCCTTTCTGAACATGACAATACATACGAAAAAAACAATAAACCTCACATTCAAAAACATAAAAATTGTTTTTACAAATTTTCAATATTGTACTCGAAAATCAGATTTAAATGGATCGGCAAACCAAAGATATAAAATCGAATATGATATATATACTTGTATTCCTAAATCCTAATTGTGTATAAGTAAATAGCACTCTCTACTCAATTGAAAATAATCTTCTTGTTCTGAGAAGGCGAAGTAATAAAAGATCCACTACTTCTTGGATTGCCTCTCCCACGACCACGATCTCCTCCTCTTCCCCTAAAACCTCCTCTATCACTTCTTCCCCTAAAACCACCCCGGTCACTACTCCCTCGACCTCTGAATCCACCTCGAAAACCTCCTCCACGGTCATTTCCTCGACCTCGGAATCCACTGCTTCCTCGTTCTCCTCCACGGCCCCGTCCACGAAAGCTGTTCCGCTGTTCAAATCCTCCCATATCATCTCTTCCCTGCGATTGTTAATTTTTAAAAAAAACTTGTATGGTTTCCCACATTTCGTCACAATCAAAATTTGATTATCAAATCAAACATAAATATGCAATCGTTACGATTTTGTTATGTTTGTTTGTTTTTTTTTTTTGCATTTTGCTTAGACACAATAATAATAGATTTATACTACTGTATCTGAAGAGCTACAAAAGACGATTTGGGTACAATACCAATAAAATTGAAAACAAGTAAACAAAATAATAAAATTAATAAGATACTTCAACTTAAAAGTAAAAACAATTGCAATTGGAGAGCCGAGACAATAAAGATGAGTTACAGTTATAGAATTTTATGGAATACTCTTTGCCTTAAACTTTCCCCCCTATACTTTTAAGAGTGGTTTGTAAATCCTAAATCTGATTTTCGACTATCTTTTGACTGTACTCACTTTCGCCTCAAAAGAGTTATTCGCGAGTCTCTCATCAACTTCAATGTTTTCCGCTTCAACACGCCGAAATGGTAACTTCTTCTGTTATGAAAACAGATAAAAGTAAAACAACAAGCATTAAATTGTGTACATAACTTTAGATAAATAATAAGACTATTCAGAAGCAAACAGTATAATATTAGCTAGACAAAGATGTCAAGGAAAAATAGGAACAAATTATTATTGCTCAAGTAAAATGCAAAAAACGGTCATCGAGACTTCAATCAAATGTTACACAAGTAATGAAATACATTCTAAATTATTATAAAAGAAAATAACTGATGTATTATTGATTTACCTCGGCACTTTTAATGACTTTCGCAGGATTGGTGGGTGTAAAAGTAGCCGGTTTTTCTTCTTCCTCATCATCAGATTCTTCGGCTGAAGACTCTTCTACCTTTAACTTTTTCTTGGGTGCTAGAGGTATTTTTATTTTAACTGTTGAGGATCCTTCCTCTGATGACTCTTCTGATGACGATTCTTTTTTCCTTTTTACAGCTACAGTTTTGCCAACTACAACGGGTGTTTTGACAACGGGTGTAACATCGTCAGACGACTCGTCTGAGGAAGACGCTGCTTTCTTTTTCGTTGCAACTAGTGTCTTAGCTGGAGAAGCAAGACCAGCTTGTTTTTTAGCCGCAGGTTTTTTCGGTGGCTCATCATCACTCGAATCCTCTTCAGATGACGACACCTTTTTTCTTTTTGCTACTTCCGACGTTTTTCCTGGAGAACTCACAACGGGTTTTTTTGCTGCAGGTGTGACAACTGGAGCTTTTTTCGGGGGCTCGTCCTCCGATTCACTCGAGTCTTCCGATGATGACGGTTTGACTGCTTTCTTCACCGCAAGAGCAGGAGTTGCTGGCTTCTTTACAGGAATCGCTGCTTTTTTTGCTGCTGGTTTTTCGTCCTCTGACGAGTCGTCGTCTGATGATGATTCTAATTTCGATGCTGCTTTCTTAGCTGGTGCAGCTGGAGTAGTAGGCTTTTTTGCTGATGAAGATGGGGTCACTACTTTTTTTGCTGCTGGTTTTTCATCTTCTGACGAGTCTTCGTCTGATGATGATTCTAATTTTGCTGCTGCTTTTTGAGCTGGAGCAGCTGGAGTAGTAGGCTTTCTTGTTGGTGAAGATGGAGTGACTACTTTTTTTGCTGGTGAAGATGGGGTCACTACTTTTTTTGCTGCTGGTTTTTCGTCCTCCGACGAGTCCTCGTCTGATGA